>JAVKPL010001959.1:0-17442 GCA_032173675.1 Gastrolobium villosum | reverse complement strand
CCCGTCGAAGATTTTTGACGTAAAATGTATTCCGTCGAAAACGGATAATAAAATAAATGCAAAAGAAATTGATTTTGTGAAGATTTTGGACGGAAAATGAATTCCGTCGAAAACGGATGAATAAAATAAATGCAAAAGAAATTGATTTTGTGAAGTTTTTGGACGGAAAATGGATTAATTCCGTCGAAAATGGATTAATAAAATAAATGCAAAAGAAATTATTTTACGAAGTTTTTCGACGAAAAATGGATTCCGTCGAAGATTTTGGACGGAAAATGAATTCCATCGAAAATGGATGAATAAAATAAATGCAAAAGAAATTGATTTTGTGAAGTTTTTCGACGGAAAATGGATTCCGTCGAAGATTTTGACGGAAAATGAATTCTGTCGAAAATGGATGAATAAAATAAATGCAAAAGAAATTGATTTTGTGAAGTTTTTCGACGGAAAATGGATTCCGTCGAAGATTTTGGACGGAAAATGAATTCCGTCGAAAATGGATGAATAAAATAAATGCAAAAGAAATTGATTTTATGAAGTTTTTTGATGGAAAATGGATTTCGTTGAAGATTTTTGATGAAAAATGTATTCCGTCGAAAATGGATGAATAAAATAAATGCAAAAGAAATTGATTTTGTGAAGTTTTTTGACGGAAAATGAATTCCATCGAAAATGGATGAATAAAATAAATGCAAAAGAAATTGATTTTGTGAAGTTTTTCGACGGAAAATGGATTCCGTCGAAGATTTTGACGGAAAATGAATTCCGTCGAAAATGGATGAATAAAATAAATGCAAAAGAAATTGTTTTTATGAAGTTTTTCGACGGAAAATGGATTCCGTCGAAGATTTTTGACGAAAAATGTATTCCGTCGAAAATGGATGAATAAAATAAATGCAAAAGAAATTGATTTTGTGAAGTTTTTTGACGGAAAATGAATTCCGTCGAAAATGGATGAATAAAATAAATGCAAAAGAAATTGATTTTGTGAAGTTTTTCGACGGAAAATGGATTCCGTCGAAGATTTTGGACGGAAAATGAATTCCGTCGAAAATGGATGAATAAAATAAATGCAAAAGAAATTGATTTTATGAAGTTTTTCGAGGGAAAATGGATTCCGTCGAATATTTTTGACGAAAAATGTATTCCGTCGAAAATGGATGAATAAAATAAATGCAAAAGAAATTGATTTTGTGAAGTTTTTTGACGGAAAAAGATTTTCGTCGAAAACGGATTAATAAAATAAATGCAAAAGAAATTGATTTTGTGAAGTTTTTCGACGGAAAATGGATTCCGTCGAAGATTTTTGACGGAAAATGAATTCCGTCGAAAATGGATGAATAAAATAAATGCAAAAGAAATTGTTTTTATGAAGTTTTTCGACGAAAAATGGATTCCATCGAAGATTTTTGACGAAAAATGTATTCCGTCGAAAATGGATGAATAAAATAAATGCAAAAGAAATTGATTTTGTGAAGATTTTTGACGGAAAATGAATTCCGTCGAAAATGGATGAATAAAATAAATGCAAAAGAAATTGATTTTGTGAAGTTTTTCGACGGAAAATGGATTCCGTCGAAGATTTTGGACGGAAAATGAATTCCGTCGAAAATGGATGAATAAAATAAATGCAAAAGAAATTGATTTTATGAAGTTTTTCGATGGAAAATGGATTCCGTCGAAGATTTTTGACGAAAAATGTATTCCGTCGAAAATGGATGAATAAAATAAATGCAAAAGAAATTGATTTTGTGAAGTTTTTCGACGGAAAATGGATTCCGTCGAAGATTTTGGGCGGACAATGAATTCTGTCGAAAATGGATGAATAAAATAAATTCAAAAGAAATTTATTTTTTGAAGTTTTTCGATGGAAAATGGATTCCGTCGAATATTTTTGACGAAAAATGTATTCCGTCGAAAATGGATGAATAAAATAAATGCAAAAGAAATTGATTTTGTGAAGTTTTTTGACGGAAAATGAATTCCGTCGAAAACGGATTAATAAAATAAATGCAAAAGAAATTGATTTTGTGAAGTTTTTCGAAAAAATGGATTTTGTCGAAGATTTTTGACGGAAAATGAATTCCGTCGAAAATGGATGAATAAAATAAATGCAAAAGAAATTGATTTTGTGAAGTTTTTCGACGGAAAATGGATTCCGTCGAAGATTTTGGAAATTGGAAAATGAATTCTGTCGAAAATGGATGAATAAAATAAATTCAAAAGAAATTTATTTTTTGAAGTTTTTCGATGGAAAATGGATTCCGTCGAATATTTTTGACGAAAAATGTATTCCGTCGAAAATGGATGAATAAAATAAATGCAAAAGAAATTGATTTTATGAAGTTTTTCGATGGAAAATGGATTCCGTCGAAGATTTTTGACGAAAAATGTATTCCGTCGAAAATGGATGAATAAAATAAATGCAAAAGAAATTGATTTTGTGAAGTTTTTCGACGGAAAATGGATTCCGTCGAAGATTTTTGACGGAAAATGAATTCCGTCGAAAATGGATGAATAAAATAAATGCAAAAGAAATTGATTTTGTGAAGTTTTTCGACGGAAAATGGATTCCGTCGAAGATTTTTGACGTAAAATGAATTCCGTCGAAAATTTATGAATAAAATAAATGCAAAAGAAATTGATTTTGTGAAGTTTTTCGACGGAAAATGGATTCCGTCGAAAGAAATTGATTTTGTGACGGAAAATGAATTCCGTCGAAAATGGATGAATAAAATAAATGCAAAAGAAATTGATTTTGTGAAGTTTTTCGACGGAAAATGGATTCCGTCGAAGATTTTTGACGTAAAATGAATTCCGTCGAAAATGGATGAATAAAATAAATGCAAAAGAAATTGATTTTGTGAATTTTTTCGACGGGAAATAGATACCGTCGAAGATATTTGACGGAAAATGAATTCCGTCGAAAATAGATGAATAAAATAAATGCAAAAGAAATTGATTTTGTAAAGTTTTTCGACGGAAAATGGATTCCGTCGAAGATTTTGGGCGGACAATGAATTCTGTCGAAAATGGATGAATAAAATAAATTCAAAAGAAATTTATTTTTTGAAGTTTTTCGATGGAAAATGGATTCCGTCGAATATTTTTGACGAAAAATGTATTCCGTCGAAAATGGATGAATAAAATAAATGCAAAAGAAATTGATTTTGTGAAGTTTTTTGACGGAAAAAGAATTTCGTCGAAAACGGATTAATAAAATAAATGCAAAAGAAATTGATTTTGTGAAGTTTTTCGACGGAAAATGGATTCCGTCGAAGATTTTTGACGGAAAATGAATTCCGTCGAAAATGGATGAATAAAATAAATGCAAAAGAAATTGATTTTATGAAGTTTTTCGACGAAAAATGGATTCCGTCGAAGATTTTTGACGAAAAATGTATTCCGTCGAAAACGGATGAATAAAATAAATGCAAAAGAAATTGATTTTGTGAAGATTTTTGACGGAAAATGAATTCCGTCGAAAATGGATGAATAAAATAAATGCAAAAGAAATTGATTTTGTGAAGTTTTTCGACGGAAAATGGATTCCGTCGAAGATTTTGGACGGAAAATGAATTCCGTCGAAAATGGATGAATAAAATAAATGCAAAAGAAATTGATTTTATGAAGTTTTTCGATGGAAAATGGATTCCGTCGAAGATTTTTGACGAAAAATGTATTCCGTCGAAAATGGATGAATAAAATAAATGCAAAAGAAATTGATTTTGTGAAGTTTTTCGACGGAAAATGGATTCCGTCGAAGATTTTGGGCGGACAATGAATTCTGTCGAAAATGGATGAATAAAATAAATTCAAAAGAAATTTATTTTTTGAAGTTTTTCGATGGAAAATGGATTCCGTCGAATATTTTTGACGAAAAATGTATTCCGTCGAAAATGGATGAATAAAATAAATGCAAAAGAAATTGATTTTGTGAAGTTTTTTGACGGAAAAAGAATTTCGTCGAAAACGGATTAATAAAATAAATGCAAAAGAAATTGATTTTGTGAAGTTTTTCGACGGAAAATGGATTCCGTCGAAGATTTTTGACGGAAAATGAATTCCGTCGAAAATGGATGAATAAAATAAATGCAAAAGAAATTGATTTTGTGAAGTTTTTCGACGGAAAATGGATTCCGTCGAAGATTTTGGGCGGAAAATGAATTCTGTCGAAAATGGATGAATAAAATAAATTCAAAAGAAATTTATTTTTTGAAGTTTTTCGATGGAAAATGGATTCCGTCGAAAATTTTTGACGAAAAATGTATTCCGTCGAAAATGGATGAATAAAATAAATGCAAAAGAAATTGATTTTGT
Source organism: Gastrolobium villosum (assembly GCA_032173675.1). Classification (NCBI taxonomy): domain Eukaryota; kingdom Viridiplantae; phylum Streptophyta; class Magnoliopsida; order Fabales; family Fabaceae; genus Gastrolobium; species Gastrolobium villosum. Next base: position 13,122 of record JAVKPL010001959.1, on the reverse strand, counting down.
GAAGTTTTTCGATGGAAAATGGATTCCGTCGAAGATTTTTGACGAAAAATGTATTCCGTCGAAAATGGATGAATAAAATAAATGCAAAAGAAATTGATTTTGTGAAGTTTTTCGACGGAAAATGGATTCCGTCGAAAATGGATTTTGCAAAAGAAATTGATTTTGTGAAGTTTTTCGACGGAAAATGAATTCCGTCGAAAATGGATGAATAAAATAAATGCAAAAGAAATTGATTTTGTGAAGTTTTTCGACGGAAAATGGATTCCGTCGAAGATTTTTGACGGAAAATGAATTCCGTCGAAAATGGATGAATAAAATAAATGCAAAAGAAATTGATTTTGTGAAGTTTTTCGACGGAAAATGGATTCCGTCGAAGATTTTTGACGAAAAATGTATTCCGTCGAAAATGGATGAATAAAATAAATGCAAAAGAAATTGATTTTGTGAAGTTTTTTGACGGAAAATGGATTCCGTCGAAGATTTTTGACGGAAAATGAATTCCGTCGAAAATGGATGAATAAAATAAATGCAAAAGAAATTGATTTTGTGAAGTTTTTCGACGGAAAATGGATTCCGTCGAAGATTTTTGACGGAAAATGAATTCCGTCGAAAATGGATGAATAAAATAAATGCAAAAGAAATTGATTTTGTGAAGTTTTTCGACGGAAAATGGATTCCGTCGAAGATTTTTGACGGAAAATGTATTCCGTCGAAAATGGATGAATAAAATAAATGCAAAAGAAATTGATTTTGTGAAGTTTTTCGACGGAAAATGAATTCCGTCGAAAATGGATTTTGAATAAAATAAATGCAAAAGAAATTGATTTTTTGAAGTTTTTCGACGGAAAATGGATTCCGTCGAAGATTTTGGACGGAAAATGAATTCCGTCGAAAATGGATGAATAAAATAAATGCAAAAGAAATTGATTTTGTGAAGTTTTTCGATGGAAAATGGATTCCGTCGAAGATTTTTGACGGAAAATGAATTCCGTCGAAAATGGATGAATAAAATAAATGCAAAAGAAATTGATTTTGTGAAGTTTTTCGAAAAATGGATTCCGTCGAAGATTTTGGGCGGACAATGAATTCTGTCGAAAATGGATGAATAAAATAAATTCAAAAGAAATTTATTTTTTGAAGTTTTTCGATGGAAAATGGATTCCGTCGAATATTTTTGACGAAAAATGTATTCCGTCGAAAATGGATGAATAAAATAAATGCAAAAGAAATTGATTTTGTGAAGTTTTTTGACGGAAAAAGAATTTCGTCGAAAACGGATTAATAAAATAAATGCAAAAGAAATTGATTTTGTGAAGTTTTTCGACGGAAAATGGATTCCGTCGAAGATTTTTGACGGAAAATGAATTCCGTCGAAAATGGATGAATAAAATAAATGCAAAAGAAATTGATTTTGTGAAGTTTTTCGACGGAAAATGGATTCCGTCGAAGATTTTGGGCGGAAAATGAATTCCGTCGAAAATGGATGAATAAAATAAATTCAAAAGAAATTTATTTTTTGAAGTTTTTCGATGGAAAATGGATCCGTCGAAGATTTTTGACGAAAAATGTATTCCGTCGAAAATGGATGAATAAAATAAATGCAAAAGAAATTGATTTTGTGAAGTTTTTCGACGGAAAATGGATTCCGTCGAAGATTTTTGACGAAAAATGTATTCCGTCGAAAATGGATGAATAAAATAAATGCAAAAGAAATTGATTTTGTGAAGTTTTTCGACGGAAAATGGATTCCGTCGAAGATTTTTGACGGAAAATGAATTCCGTCGAAAATGGATGAATAAAATAAATGCAAAAGAAATTGATTTTGTGAAGTTTTTCGACGGAAAATGGATTCCGTCGAAGATTTTTGACGAAAAATGAATTCCGTCGAAAATGGATGAATAAAATAAATGCAAAAGAAATTGATTTTGTGAAGTTTTTCGACGGAAAATGGATTCCGTCGAAGATTTTTGACGGAAAATGAATTCCGTCGAAAATGGATGAATAAAATAAATGCAAAAGAAATTGATTTTGTGAAGTTTTTCGACGGAAAATGGATTCGGAAAATGGATTCCGATTTTGTGAAGTTTTTCGAAGATTTTGGACGGAAAAATGAATTCCGTCGAAAATGGATGAATAAAATAAATGCAAAAGAAATTGATTTTGTGAAGTTTTTCGACGGAAAATGGATTCCGTCGAAGATTTTTGACGGAAAATGAATTCCGTCGAAAATGGATGAATAAAATAAATGCAAAAGAAATTGATTTTGTGAAGTTTTTCGACGGAAAATGGATTCGAAAACGTTCCGTCGAAAATGGATGAATAAAATAAATGCAAAAGAAATTGATTTTGTGAAGTTTTTCGACGGAAAATGGATTCCGTCGAAGATTTTTGACGGAAAATGAATTCCGTCGAAAATGGATGAATAAAATAAATGCAAAAGAAATTGATTTTGTGAAGTTTTTCGACGGAAAATGGATTCCGTCGAAGATTTTTGACGGAAAATGAATTCCGTCGAAAATGGATGAATAAAATAAATGCAAAAGAAATTGATTTTGTGAAGTTTTTTGACGGAAAATGAATTCCGTCGAAATGGATGAATAAAATAAATGCAAAAGAAATTGATTTTGTGAAGTTTTTGCAAAAGAAATTGATTTTTGAAGATTTTGACGAAAAATGAATTCCGTCGAAAATGGATGAATAAAATAAATGCAAAAGAAATTGATTTTGTGAAGTTTTTCGACGGAAAATGGATTCCGTCGAAGATTTTTGACGGAAAATGTATTCCGTCGAAAATGGATGAATAAAATAAATGCAAAAGAAATTGATTTTGTGAAGTTTTTCGACGGAAAATGGATTCCGTCGAAGATTTTGGGCGGACAATGAATTCTGTCGAAAATGGATGAATAAAATAAATTCAAAAGAAATTTATTTTTTGAAGTTTTTCGATGGAAAATGGATTCCGTCGAATATTTTTGACGAAAAATGTATTCCGTCGAAAATGGATGAATAAAATAAATGCAAAAGAAATTGATTTTGTGAAGTTTTTTGACGGAAAAAGAATTTCGTCGAAAACGGATTAATAAAATAAATGCAAAAGAAATTGATTTTGTGAAGTTTTTCGACGGAAAATGGATTCCGTCGAAGATTTTTGACGGAAAATGAATTCCGTCGAAAATGGATGAATAAAATAAATGCAAAAGAAATTGATTTTGTGAAGTTTTTCGACGGAAAATGGATTCCGTCGAAGATTTTTGACGGAAAATGTATTCCGTCGAAAATGAAATTGATTTTGAATAAAATAAATGCAAAAGAAATTGATTTTGTGAAGTTTTTCGACGGAAAATGGATTCCGTCGAAGATTTTTGACGGAAAATGAATTCCGTCGAAAATGGATGAATAAAATAAATGCAAAAGAAATTGATTTTGTGAAGTTTTTCGATGGAAAATGGATTCCGTCGAAGATTTTTGACGAAAAATGTATTCCGTCGAAAATGGATGAATAAAATAAATGCAAAAGAAATTGATTTTGTGAAGTTTTTCGACGGAAAATGGATTCCGTCGAAGATTTTTGACGGAAAATGAATTCCGTCGAAAATGGATGAATAAAATAAATGCAAAAGAAATTGATTTTGTGAAGTTTTTCGACGGAAAATGGATTCCGTCGAAGATTTTTGACGGAAAATGAATTCCGTCGAAAATGGATGAATAAAATAAATGCAAAAGAAATTGATTTTGTGAAGTTTTTCGACGGAAAATGGATTCCGTCGAAGATTTTTGACGGAAAATGAATTCCGTCGAAAATGGATGAATAAAATAAATGCAAAAGAAATTGATTTTGTGAAGTTTTTCGACGGAAAATGGATTCCGTCGAAGATTTTTGACGTAAAATGAATTCCGTCGAAAATGGATGAATAAAATAAATGCAAAAGAAATTGATTTTGTGAATTTTTTCGACGGGAAATGGATACCGTCGAAGATATTTGACGGAAAATGAATTCCGTCGAAAATGGATGAATAAAATAAATGCAAAAGAAATTGATTTTGTGAAGTTTTTCGACGGAAAATGGATTCCGTCGAAGATTTTGGGCGGACAATGAATTCTGTCGAAAATGGATGAATAAAATAAATTCAAAAGAAATTTATTTTTTGAAGTTTTTCGATGGAAAATGGATTCCGTCGAATATTTTTGACGAAAAATGTATTCCGTCGAAAATGGATGAATAAAATAAATGCAAAAGAAATTGATTTTGTGAAGTTTTTTGACGGAAAAAGAATTTCGTCGAAAACGGATTAATAAAATAAATGCAAAAGAAATTGATTTTGTGAAGTTTTTCGACGGAAAATGGATTCCGTCGAAGATTTTTGACGGAAAATGAATTCCGTCGAAAATGGATGAATAAAATAAATGCAAAAGAAATTGATTTTGTGAAGTTTTTCGACGGAAAATGGATTCCGTCGAAGATTTTTGACGAAAAATGTATTCCGTCGAAAACGGATGAATAAAATAAATGCAAAAGAAATTGATTTTGTGAAGTTTTTCGATGTTGTGAAGATTTTTGACAGAAAATGAATTCCGTCGAAAATGGATGAATAAAATAAATGCAAAAGAAATTGATTTTGTGAAGTTTTTCGACGGAAAATGGATTCCGTCGAAGATTTTTGGACGGAAAATGAATTCCGTCGAAAATGGATGAATAAAATAAATGCAAAAGAAATTGATTTTGTGAAGTTTTTCGACGGAAAATGGATTCCGTCGAAGATTTTTGACGAAAAATGTATTCCGTCGAAAATGGATGAATAAAATAAATGCAAAAGAAATTGATTTTGTGAAGTTTTTCGACGGAAAATGGATTCCGTCGAAGATTTTGGGCGGACAATGAATTCTGTCGAAAATGGATGAATAAAATAAATTCAAAAGAAATTTATTTTTTGAAGTTTTTCGATGGAAAATGGATTCCGTCGAATATTTTTGACGAAAAATGAATTCCGTCGAAAATGGATGAATAAAATAAATGCAAAAGAAATTGATTTTGTGAAGTTTTCGACGGAAAATGGATTAAAATAAATGCAAAAGTTGATTTTGTGAAGTTTTTCGAAGATTTTTGACGGAAAATGAATTCCGTCGAAAATGGATGAATAAAATAAATGCAAAAGAAATTGATTTTGTGAAGTTTTTCGACGGAAAATGGATTCCGTCGAAGATTTTTGACGGAAAATGAATTCCGTCGAAAATGGATGAATAAAATAAATGCAAAAGAAATTGATTTTGTGAAGTTTTTCGACGGAAAATGGATTCCGTCGAAGATTTTTGACGGAAAATGAATTCCGTCGAAAATGGATGAATAAAATAAATGCAAAAGAAATTGATTTTGTGAAGTTTTTCGACGGAAAATGGATTCCGTCGGAAAATGAATTCCGTCGAAAATGGATGAATAAAATAAATGCAAAAGAAATTGATTTTGTGAAGTTTTTCGACGGAAAATGGATTCCGTCGAAGATTTTTGACGGAAAATGAATTCCGTCGAAAATGGATGAATAAAATAAATGCAAAAGAAATTGATTTTGTGAAGTTTTTCGACGGAAAATGGATTCCGTCGAAGATTTTTGACGGAAAATGAATTCCGTCGAAAATGGATGAATAAAATAAATGCAAAAGAAATTGATTTTGTGAAGTTTTTTGACGGAAAATGAATTCCGTCGAAAATGGATGAATAAAATAAATGCAAAAGAAATTGATTTTGTGAAGTTTTTCGACGGAAAATGGATTCCGTCGAAAATGGATGAATAAAATAAATGCAAAAGAAATTGATTTTGTGAAGTTTTTCGACGGAAAATGGATTCCGTCGAAGATTTTTGACGGAAAATGAATTCCGTCGAAAATGGATGAATAAAATAAATGCAAAAGAAATTGATTTTGTGAAGTTTTTTTTGACGGAAAATGAATTCCGTCGAAAATGGATGAATAAAATAAATGCAAAAGAAATTGATTTTGTGAAGTTTTTCGACGAAAATGGATTTTTTTTTGACGGAAAATGAATTCCGTCGAAAATGGATGAATAAAATAAATGCAAAAGAAATTGATTTTGTGAAGTTTTTCGACGGAAAATGGATTCCGTCGAAGATTTTTGACGGAAAATGAATTCCGTCGAAAATGGATGAATAAAATAAATGCAAAAGAAATTGATTTTGTGAAGTTTTTCGACGGAAAATGGATTCCGTCGAAGATTTTTGACGGAAAATGAATTCCGTCGAAAATGGATGAATAAAATAAATGCAAAAGAAATTGATTTTGTGAAGTTTTTCGACGGAAAATGGATTCCGTCGAAGATTTTTGACGGAAAATGAATTCCGTCGAAAATGGATGAATAAAATAAATGCAAAAGAAATTGATTTTGTGAAGTTTTTCGACGGAAAATGGATTCCGTCGAAGATTTTTGACGTAAAATGAATTCCGTCGAAAATGGATGAATAAAATAAATGCAAAAGAAATTGATTTTGTGAAGTTTTTCGACGGAAAATGGATTCCGTCGAAGATTTTTGACGGAAAATGAATTCCGTCGAAAATGGATGAATAAAATAAATGCAAAAGAAATTGATTTTGTGAAGTTTTTCGACGGAAAATGGATTCCGTCGAAGATTTTGGGCGGACAATGAATTCTGTCGAAAATGGATGAATAAAATAAATTCAAAAGAAATTTATTTTTTGAAGTTTTTCGATGGAAAATGGATTCCGTCGAATATTTTTGACGAAAAATGTATTCCGTCGAAAATGGATGAATAAAATAAATGCAAAAGAAATTGATTTTGTGAAGTTTTTTGACGGAAAAAGAATTATCGTCGAAAACGGATTAATAAAATAAATGCAAAAGAAATTGATTTTGTGAAGTTTTTCGACGGAAAATGGATTCCGTCGAAGATTTTTGACGGAAAATGAATTCCGTCGAAAATGGATGAATAAAATAAATGCAAAAGAAATTGATTTTGTGAAGTTTTTCGACGAAAAATGGATTCCGTCGAAGATTTTTGACGAAAAATGTATTCCGTCGAAAACGGATGAATAAAATAAATGCAAAAGAAATTGATTTGTGAAGATTTTTGACGGAAAATGAATTCCGTCGAAAATGGATGAATAAAATAAATGCAAAAGAAATTGATTTTGTGAAGTTTTTCGACGGAAAATGGATTCCGTCGAAGATTTTGGACGGAAAATGAATTCCGTCGAAAATGGATGAATAAAATAAATGCAAAAGAAATTGATTTTATGAAGTTTTTCGATGGAAAATGGATTCCGTCGAAGATTTTTGACGAAAAATGTATTCCGTCGAAAATGGATGAATAAAATAAATGCAAAAGAAATTGATTTTGTGAAGTTTTTCGACGGAAAATGGATTCCGTCGAAGATTTTGGGCGGAAAATGAATTCTGTCGAAAATGGATGAATAAAATAAATTCAAAAGAAATTTATTTTTTGAAGTTTTTCGATGGAAAATGGATTCCGTCGAATATTTTTGACGAAAAATGTATAAATCCGTCGAAAATGGATGAATAAAATAAATGCAAAAGAAATTGATTTTGTGAAGTTTTCGACGGAAAATGGATTCCGTCGAAGATTTTTGACGGAAAATGAATTCCGTCGAAAATGGATGAATAAAATAAATGCAAAAGAAATTGATTTTGTGAAGTTTTTCGACGGAAAATGGATTCCGTCGAAGATTTTTGACGGAAAATGAATTCCGTCGAAAATGGATGAATAAAATAAATGCAAAAGAAATTGATTTTGTGAAGTTTTTCGACGGAAAATGGATTCCGTCGAAGATTTTTGACGAAAAATGTATTCCGTCGAAAATGGATGAATAAAATAAATGCAAAAGAAATTGATTTTGTGAAGTTTTTCGACGGAAAATGGATTCCGTCGAAGATTTTTGACGAAAAATGAATTCCGTCGAAAATGGATGAATAAAATAAATGCAAAAGAAATTGATTTTGTGAAGTTTTTCGACGGAAAATGGATTCCGTCGAAGATTTTTGACGGAAAATGAATTCCGTCGAAAATGGATGAATAAAATAAATGCAAAAGAAATTGATTTTGTGAAGTTTTTCGACGGAAAATGGATTCCGTCGAAGATTTTGGACGGAAAATGAATTCTGTCGAAAATGGATGAATAAAATAAATGCAAAAGAAATTGATTTTTTGAAGTTTTTCGATGGAAAATGGATTCCGTCGAAGATTTTTGACGAAAAATGTATTCCGTCGAAAATGGATGAATAAAATAAATGCAAAAGAAATTGATTTTGTGAAGTTTTTCGACGGAAAATGGATTCCGTAGAAGATTTTTGACGAAAAATGGATTCCGTCGAAAATGGATGAATAAAATAAATGCAAAAGAAATTGATTTTGTGAAGTTTTTCGACGGAAAATGGATTCCGTCGAAAATGGATGGATAAAATAAATGCAAAAGAAATTGATTTTGTGAAGTTTTTCGACGGAAAATGGATTCCGTCGAAGATTTTTGACGGAAAATGAATTCCGTCGAAAATGGATGAATAAAATAAATGCAAAAGAAATTGATTTTGTGAAGTTTTTCGACGGAAAATGGATTCCGTCGAAGATTTTTGACGGAAAATGAATTCCGTCGAAAATGGATGAATAAAATAAATGCAAAAGAAATTGATTTTGTGAAGTTTTTCGACGGAAAATGGATTCCGTCGAAGATTTTTGACGGAAAATGAATTCCGTCGAAAATGGATGAATAAAATAAATGCAAAAGAAATTGATTTTGTGAAGTTTTTCGACGGAAAATGGATTCCGTCGAAGATTTTTGACGTAAAATGAATTCCGTCGAAAATGGATGAATAAAATAAATGCAAAAGAAATTGATTTTGTGAAGTTTTTCGACGGGAAATGGATTCCGTCGAAGATATTTGACGGAAAATGAATTCCGTCGAAAATAGATGAATAAAATAAATGCAAAAGAAATTGATTTTGTGAAGTTTTTCGAGGAAAAATGGATTCCGTCGAAGATTTTGGGCGGACAATGAATTCTGTCGAAAATGGATGAATAAAATAAATTCAAAAGAAATTTATTTTTTGAAGTTTTTCGATGGAAAATGGATTCCGTCGAATATTTTTGACGAAAAATGTATTCCGTCGAAAATGGATGAATAAAATAAATGCAAAAGAAATTGATTTTGTGAAGTTTTTTGACGGAAAAAGAATTCGTCGAAAACGGATTAATAAAATAAATGCAAAAGAAATTGATTTTGTGAAGTTTTTCGACGGAAAATGGATTCCGTCGAAGATTTTTGACGGAAAATGAATTCCGTCGAAAATGGATGAATAAAATAAATGCAAAAGAAATTGATTTTGTGAAGTTTTTCGACGAAAAATGGATTCCGTCGAAGATTTTTGACGGAAAATGTATTCCGTCGAAAATGGATGAATAAAATAAATGCAAAAGAAATTGATTTTGTGAAGTTTTTCGACGGAAAATGGATTCCGTCGAAGATTTTTGACGGAAAATGAATTCCGTCGAAAATGGATGAATAAAATAAATGCAAAAGAAATTGATTTTGTGAAGTTTTTCGACGGAAAATGGATTCCGTCGAAGATTTTGGACGGAAAATGAATTCCTCGAAAATGGATGAATAAAATAAATGCAAAAGAAATTGATTTTGTGAAGTTTTTCGATGGAAAATGGATTCCGTCGAAGATTTTTGACGAAAAATGTATTCCGTCGAAAATGGATGAATAAAATAAATGCAAAAGAAATTGATTTTGTGAAGTTTTTCGACGGAAAATGGATTCCGTCGAAGATTTTGGGCGGACAATGAATTCTGTCGAAAATGGATGAATAAAATAAATTCAAAAGAAATTTATTTTTTGAAGTTTTTCGATGGAAAATGGATTCCGTCGAATATTTTTGACGAAAAATGTACCGTCGAAAATGGATGAATAAAATAAATGCAAAAGAAATTGATTTTGTGAAGTTTTTCGACGGAAAATGGATTCCGTCGAAGATTTTTGACGGAAAATGAATTCCGTCGAAAATGGATGAATAAAATAAATGCAAAAGAAATTGATTTTGTGAAGTTTTTCGACGGAAAATGGATTCCGTCGAAGATTTTTGACGGAAAATGAATTCCGTCGAAAATGGATGAATAAAATAAATGCAAAAGAAATTGATTTTGTGAAGTTTTTCGACGGAAAATGGATTCCGTCGAAGATTTTTGACGGAAAATGAATTCCGTCGAAAATGGATGAATAAAATAAATGCAAAAGAAATTGATTTTGTGAAGTTTTTCGACGGAAAATGGAAAATGGATTCCGTCGAAAATGATTTTGCAAAAGAAATTGATTTTGTGAAGTTTTTCGAAAAATGTATTCCGTCGAAAATGGATGAATAAAATAAATGCAAAAGAAATTGATTTTGTGAAGTTTTTCGACGGAAAATGGATTCCGTCGAAGATTTTTGACGGAAAATGAATTCCGTCGAAAATGGATGAATAAAATAAATGCAAAAGAAATTGATTTTGTGAAGTTTTTCGACGGAAAATGGATTCCGTCGAAGATTTTTGACGGAAAATGAATTCCGTCGAAAATGGATGAATAAAATAAATGCAAAAGAAATTGATTTTGTGAAGTTTTTCGACGGAAAATGAATTTCCGTCGAAAATGGATGAATAAAATAAATGCAAAAGAAATTGATTTTGTGAAGTTTTTCGACGGAAAATGGATTCCGTCGAAAATGGATGAATAAAATAAATGCAAAAGAAATTGATTTTGTGAAGTTTTTCGACGGAAAATGGATTCCGTCGAAGATTTTTGACGGAAAATGAATTCCGTCGAAAATGGATGAATAAAATAAATGCAAAAGAAATTGATTTTGTGAAGTTTTTCGACGGAAAATGGATTCCGTCGAAGATTTTTGACGGAAAATGAATTCCGTCGAAAATGGATGAATAAAATAAATGCAAAAGAAATTGATTTTGTGAAGTTTTTCGACGGAAAATGGATTCCGTCGAAGATTTTTGACGGAAAATGAATTCCGTCGAAAATGGATGAATAAAATAAATGCAAAAGAAATTGATTTTGTGAAGTTTTTCGACGGAAAATGGATTCCGTCGAAGATTTTTGACGGAAAATGAATTCCGTCGAAAATGGATGAATAAAATAAATGCAAAAGAAATTGATTTTGTGAAGTTTTTCGACGGAAAATGGATTCCGTCGAAGATTTTTGACGTAAAATGAATTCCGTCGAAAATGGATGAATAAAATAAATGCAAAAGAAATTGATTTTGTGAAGTTTTTCGACGGAAAATGGATTCCGTCGAAGATTTTTGACGGAAAATGAATTCCGTCGAAAATGGATGAATAAAATAAATGCAAAAGAAATTGATTTTGTGAAGTTTTTCGACGGAAAATGGATTCCGTCGAAGATTTTGGGCGGAAAATGAATTCTGTCGAAAATGGATGAATAAAATAAATGCAAAAGAAATTGATTTTTGAAGTTTTTCGACAGAAAATGGATTCCGAAGCAAAAGAAATTTTTTTCGATGGAAAATGGATTCCGTCGAATATTTTTGACGAAAAATGTATTCCGTCGAAAATGGATGAATAAAATAAATGCAAAAGAAATTGATTTTGTGAAGTTTTTCGACGGAAAATGGATTCCGTCGAAGATTTTGGAAAGAAAATGAATTCCGTCGAAAATGGATGAATAAAATAAATGCAAAAGAAATTGATTTTGTGAAGTTTTTCGACGGAAAATGGATTCCGTCGAAGATTTTTGACGGAAAATGAATTCCGTCGAAAATGGATGAATAAAATAAATGCAAAAGAAATTGATTTTGTGAAGTTTTTTGGATTCGAAGTTTTTCAAAAGAAATTGATTTTGTGAAGTTTTTCGACGGAAAATGGATTCCGTCGAAGATTTTTGACGGAAAATGAATTCCGTCGAAAATGGATGAATAAAATAAATGCAAAAGAAATTGATTTTGTGAAGTTTTTCGACGGAAAATGGATTCCGTCGAAGATTTTTGACGGAAAATGAATTCCGTCGAAAATGGATGAATAAAATAAATGCAAAAGAAATTGATTTTGTGAAGTTTTTCGACGGAAAATGGATTCCGTCGAAGATTTTTGACGGAAAATGAATTCCGTCGAAAATGGATGAATAAAATAAATGCAAAAGAAATTGATTTTGTGAAGTTTTTCGACGGAAAATGGATTCCGTCGAAGATTTTTGACGGAAAATGAAAAATGAATTCCGTCGAAAATGGATGAATAAAATAAATGCAAAAGAAATTGATTTTTTGAAGTTTTTCGACGGAAAATGTATTCCGTTGTGAAGTTTTTCGACGGAAAATGGATTCCGTCGAAGATTTTTGACGGAAAATGTATTCCGTCGAAAATGGATGAATAAAATAAATGCAAAAGAAATTGATTTTGTGAAGTTTTTCGACGGAAAATGGATTCCGTCGAAGATTTTGGGCGGACAATGAATTCTGTCGAAAATGGATGAATAAAATAAATTCAAAAGAAATTTATTTTTTGAAGTTTTTCGATGGAAAATGGATTCCGTCGAATATTTTTGACGAAAAATGTATTCCGTCGAAAATGGATGAATAAAATAAATGCAAAAGAAATTGATTTTATGAAGTTTTTCGATGGAAAATGGATTCCGTCGAAGATTTTTGACGAAAAATGTATTCCGTCGAAAATGGATGAATAAAATAAATGCAAAAGAAATTGATTTTGTGAAGTTTTTCGACGGAAAATGGATTCCGTCGAAGATTTTTGACGGAAAATGAATTCCGTCGAAAATGGATGAATAAAATAAATGCAAAAGAAATTGATTTTGTGAAGTTTTTCGACGGAAAATGGATTCCGTCGAAGATTTTTGACGTAAAATGAATTCCGTCGAAAATGGATGAATAAAATAAATGCAAAAGAAATTGATTTTGTGAAGTTTTTCGACGGAAAATGGATTCCGTCGAAGATTTTTGACGGAAAATGAATTCCGTCGAAAATGGATGAATAAAATAAATGCAAAAGAAATTGATTTTGTGAAGTTTTTCGACGGAAAATGGATTCCGTCGAAGATTTTTGACGTAAAATGAATTC
>JAVKPL010001958.1:0-176317 GCA_032173675.1 Gastrolobium villosum | reverse complement strand
CTCCTCATACTAAGTCTCGGTCTTGTTATGTAAACAATTTTTTATTTTTTGCCAAAAATTCATATACGCACTTGCAGACACTTGCGTGTGAGTAGGTCCGCCAGCGGTTATGTGCATGCATTGCGCACACGCCTATATAGTTTCAATTGCAAAATAAAAATTTATTCAAAATTACTATATGGGAAAAATAAATTTTATGTTATATGAGATTTCTAACTTCATGTCATATATACATTAAGTGTGTGTCTCACCTATTTAAAAAAAACAAAAAACAAAAAATGAATGGCACACCTTTTTATGGTATGTGTAGGAAGGGTTTGTTTTCTCATGCAAATGAGAAAAACAAACCCCTTACTATATATAATGTATTCAACTGAATAAGTAAATAATAGAAATATACCACAATATGTTATCTAAAGATTGATGTAATCGCCATATTTCCTCTACTTTACAAAACGGTGCTTTTATGATTTTTTTTAATTTTATTTTTAGAAACTGCTATTTTTAGGTTATGAGAAAACATGAATTTTTTTTAATGTTTTTGTTCTTTTTTGTTCCTATCAACTATCCAATAGAAGTTACGTGCGTGTAGACAATTTGATTACATATATGGTGGGAAAGGTGTGACACCTTGTAAAGAACCAATATATAACAGCTAAAATTTAATTGATATTATTGAACTAATTGAAGAGGTTGCGTCTTGGAGTTAGGACCCAATATGAGTCCATATTAAAAGGAAAACACATATCATGTTTCGTATGTACAGTTGTTTTTCCTTGACATTATTGTTGATTTTTCTTATAGTTTTTTTTTTTTATAACCCGGAGGTATCCCTATTCAACCTTCTCCGGTCATCTTACCCTTGGGGTACGACCCTGTAGGCTAGCTCGAATCGAGGAAGGAGACACATCTTCTGACCCCAAAAATTTTCCAAACATTTACTTGAGACAGAGTTTGACTCAAACAAACCCTCGGGAGCTCAGTTGCCAACTGAGCTACCCTTGGTTGATTTTTCTTATAGTTTTCATGTCATACTAGGACATGATTTTGTGTGGTGCTAGATGTTCATATATAACATTGAAAGTGGACTTCGCCATTGAAACCACAATTTGATTTACACGTCCGAAACAGTTGATGAAGTTGTTAAGATGTCAATATCTTACCAAAGATCCACTGATTAATGTAAAATTAATTGGTTGTGTGAGTTGGTAGTACATCCATTATTTAGATAAATAATTATACGGTTGATAATGGACCTTTGCTTTCTTAATTTGTCCAAACAAGAAATGATGATTTCATAAACTCTGTAGCTATATCTTTGTGGTTTTTGTTGTTATTTACCAAATTATAGTAATTATTCTTTTTTCAACAATCATGCCATTTCTAAAGAAGTTTAAAGTAATTGTATATTCTTATTAAAAAATATATATTGGGATATACTTATAAGATACCAAAATATTGGGGCAGCTAATTAAAAAGATATTGGTTCTTTATGATGACTCAATTTCTATTTTATTTGAACATATATAAAGGATCTGGCTTTGGATCCAAGATGACCTACGGTTCTGGATTCTTCCATCTGAGGATCAAAGTACCTGGTAGGGATTCTGCAGGAGTTGTCACGGCTTATTATGTGAGTTCTATCACCTTATTTTGATATTCAAGATTAAATTCATCATATGCGATAAGGGGAAATTGTCCTTAATTGATGGCTAATCTAAATTAAAGATATTATTAGAGAAATATAAAATTCACTTCATAGTTAAGATTTTTAATTGAATTGGTTCTTTATATGTCATCAGAGTCTTGACCACAGGATCATGAGTTCAATTTTCACCGCCTCATTCTATTAATAAATAATAAAAGGATTTTATAATTCTCACGTAACATGAGAATTGAATTCTCATGTAACATGAGAATTGAAATCTCATGTTGTAGAGATAAAAAGCACGTGGGACCCATATGTTAGAAAAAATTATATAGTAGGACTCACATCAGCATGGAAATCGAAGGGTGTAGAAAGATTGCAATTCTCATGTTAAATGAGAATTATAAAATTCATAATTAAATATTGTGAAGTTTTTTAAAACGAGTTTGGATCTAAAGTATTATCCACCTTTCAAATCTAATATGCGGGCATTATTTAGAGAACCTTATTGATTCATTATTTTTGTATTTGAATGCAGTTGGCTTCACAAGGAAACGGGCGCGACGAGTTAGACTTTGAATTCTTAGGCGATAGAGAGGGGAAGCCATACACACTACAGACCAATGTATATGTAAATGGTGAAGGGAATAGGGAGCAAAGACTTCACCTTTGGTTTGACCCCACAGCAAATTTTCACGACTACAGTATTCTTTGGAACCCACATCAAATTGTGTAAGATACAAGCCCTGTCACTCTTGATATGGTTCATTTTGAAGTATCAGTGGTTAAAACATGTGCTTAATTGTACAATTTAGTACTAAAAAATGAGGAAGGATATTCTAATACCAAAATTTTCTACTACTAACTTATTACCTATCTAATCACCATTGAATCAAAGAGAGAGAATGTTAAAAAGTTTTTGAAAAAAGTGAAAAGGTTGATCCAATGGTGATTAGATAGGTAGTGAGATGGTAGTAGAAGATTTTGGTAGTAAGAATATCCCTCCTCCTAAAAAATAACCACTTCAAAAAATTTTGAAAATAAAAAAGTTAACATCAACTTCACCTAAGTCATTATAATTAAGCTGTTTTATATTATACAAGTGATTTTTCGATCAAACATAAAATTCACGTGTTTTTTATGGGCTCGATATATATTTAAGTAAAAAATTATTTTCATGTTATATGAGATAAGTTTTTTCTCCTACATACCCTTCGATAACTGTGTCATCTTTTTTTTTTAGGTGGTGGAACCTATAAATTTATCTCTATGACATGAGATAACTTATATCATTTAACATGAGATTAATACAATCTTATATTTAATCAATTAATTAAATGGCTGACTGAAACTTATGAAGCCAAAAAGGTCATATCATAAGTGAAAAATAATCATAAGAGTCGTTGGACTTTTATTGAATATTTTCAATGTGTCAAGTTGATCTATGAATCGGATTTAATCTCAACTCTTACTATCAAATACAAATGAATTTGACACAATTTGGATGAGTTTTTTTTTTTTTTAAATCCGTGTCGCTATCAATGAATGTGTGAATGCCAACTTAAAAAAAAAAAAAAGTAGAAGTAAAAAAAAAATTCATGTTTTTTTTTTCTTTTTTAAGAAAAACGAAAATTAAAAGTTAAATATTTTTTTTTCAAAATTCAAATTTCCCTAACAAATCTCACCGCTGCTGTCACCACCACTGTCGTGCCGGCCTGGTCAGCTAAGCTAACCAACACCCTTTAATGAGCTTAGTTGATTATGCAACATACATTAATCTAATTTCATATAATCATATATAATTTCAGTATCTAATCAAATATTTGGATTGACAGGTTTTATGTGGACAAAGTCCCCATTAGGGTATACAAGAATAAAAGCAACAATGGAGTGGGCTACCCATCAAAGACTATGCAAATAATAGCAAGTTTGTGGGATGGGGATAGCTGGGCAACAGATGGAGGGCAAGCCAAAATCAATTGGAGTTATGCACCATTCAATGCAAACTTTCAAGGATTTGATGTTAGTGGCTGTCAAAATGATCACCAACATTGTGTTTCTAATAACTACTGGTGGAACAGCAACAAGTATTGGCAATTAGATCCTGCTCAACATAAAGTATATGAAAATGTAAAGAGAAAGTATATGACTTATGACTATTGTACAGATAAGCATAGGTATCGTACACCTCCCTTAGAGTGCCTATAGAGAATTACAATGAAATTGAGTTAGCTGGGACTAAAATAAGGCTAGTGCCATATATAAGAGCTAGCGGTTCTTGATAGAGGTATCTGGGACTAAAATAAGATTCCTCGATAAATTTATATTATAGTTCTAAAAGTGTTGTTTGCCGAGATTTGAAATGAGGAATCACAACCAAGTTAATTTGTTTACAAGTTTTAAACTTTTGTTCATGCTTGGATCGTTTAAAATTGAGTTAAAACAAATTTTCTGGACGAAAGGCAAAGGCAAAACTTAATTACTTTTCCAATTTATTAATTTTTGTTTATAATTAAATATTGAGAAAATTTAGTTTAGTCATTTTAGGTTTTATTATTGCAGCACTCAATTTGTCTGTATGAAATCCTAAAAACAACGAACATACAATTCATAGAGGAGAAATGTTATACTTACGATCATTTTTTTTTACAACCTCTTACAATCATATTTTAATCATTAGATTTTTGTTAATCAACGGCTATTATTTATTGCGAAATAATAATTAATTAATAGATTTGATTTGCGAAAATAATAACCATTAAATTGTGGAAATCAATGGTTAAGATATGGTTATAAGATATTGTAAACGAAAATAGGTAGAAAGTATAACTTTACTCTTCATAGAGATGTTAATCGTTCGGTACTTATTAACTAGCCTAGCCCAATTTCCAGGAAATTAAGAAGGAAGAAAATATATAATAATATAATATTTAATTCTTTATTTGTAAATACAAGATACATTCTGATGATAATAAAGAGACAACAACAAAAAGAAAAGAGTTCTAGATTAAAAGCAAAAAAAAACATCAACCTTTGGTGAAAAATGAAGATAAATGATAGAACCAAAAATAATATCAATGGTATATTAAAGTGACAACAACATGGATAAGCTTCGGAGAGATATAGAATGTATAATAACCCAAATAATTAGGTTGAGTAATTGACAATTACTTAATAGTTAAAAGGGATTGATTAGATGAAAAATCTATTTTTTCTAAGTAAATACACTTTTCGGGGCAAAAGTGCAAATAATGAAAGTTTTAGGTAAAAAGCAATGAAGTAAAAGTTACCTAAAACTTAGACATGATTTAGTGAGAAAGCTATTTCATGATGTTTATGAGTTGAAAACATATGCGAGATGTTCTAAACCATTGTTTAGACAAGAATTATGAAAGAAGGGCAAACGAGTCAATTGCCAAGTAGATATTTTGACTAAAGTCAAAGTATCATTAAGTTACTTAATCACTTTCATTTCATCACAAATTACATCTCCATCACGACTCTTTCTTCTTGCTTAGACGACTTCACCATTTTCATAAGCTTGAAATACTCATTTGAGTTTTAACCATGGAAATGATAAAGTTCGTTCATAGAAGTTGTTTAATTTTCCATGTGAGTAAAGATCACCTATTACTTTCAAGCTAAAAGCCTTGTAGAGGAAGAAAATACATTTCAAAGTTTTTGGAAGAATTTTGTTTTTGGTGTAGAAAGATTGTTTCAAGTCTTTGAAGTTTACAAAGCCTTCCTTTTGTCCTTCAAAAGAGTTTAAGGTAAGGAAACTTAATTTCCCTCGAGTTTTTGTGGAAATTTAATTAACATAGGTTTTGGAGAAATATGAGCCTTGCAGTTCATGTGTTTGGAGATGGGTTTTGATAGTGATTTTATGTTTGTTGATGGTATAATGTTGAACCTAGTGATATCTTGGTTGAAGACCAACCCTTGGAGCCTTCCATTGGTCAAGGCTTGAATTCTTGATTTTTCTAGAATATGGTAAGTTGTTAAAGATGCATTTATGATGAAGTTTTAGTTATTAGCTTGATGTTTTATGTATAACCCATGATGTTGATTGTATTCACACCTTTTATAGGGTGGTGTTAGTGAAGAATTGGGATTTAGTTTCTTGAACATAAAGCAAAGGTTAAAAACAAAAGTCTATAAGAGGTAAACTTCTGGACTTTGGGGTTAGTCCCATTTGTTGTTACATCATACTTCATTGGAGTAATGGTTGATGTGAATGAATATGCATTGTAGTATTAGAACGTAGTATGATGCATTGTTTGAGAAATGATGAATGATGTGAACATATGTTTGAGATGCTTCTCTGTCGAGTAGAATTTTTGTATACATTTACTTTCCCAGGAGCCAGCCCTATCAGCACCTCCTTGTAGCTAATGCCTAAGAGAAATAACCCTTGAAGATCTCTCTTGAAAGTAGAATGTATGTATGGACTTTTCCTGGAGCCATCCCTATGATGACCTCCTTGTGGTTAATACCTATGAGAAACAGCCTTAGCGGATCTCTCATGAAAGTACCATCGTAGGATGGACTTCCCTTGGAGCCAGCCCAATGAGGAACTCGTTGGGGGTAAATACCTAAGAGAAACAACCCGAAGTAGATCTCTCTTGGAAGTTCCATATGAGATCATATGATGTATGATCTTGTATGCTTATTTTACTACTTATGCACAGGAAGTGAACTTAAACGTGGAATGATCCTCCAAGAACTCTTAGTTTACTGAGATTTTTATCTCACCCTGTGTTGGGGATTACAGTTTAGGTACCTCCAATGACGGAGTTGGAGCTTCACATGACAAGAAACTAACTTAGATCAAGGCATGTTTAACATGCAGATATCATTAATGTTTTTTTTGCATTTATGTAATCATATTTTGGTAGCCATTTTGGAAACATGTATATTGTTGTTTAAGACATAGTTTATGTAATAAGATTAAAGGATTGTAATATTGACATATGTAATCCTAATGCTCAAATGGTGCACATGTATGAGATTATGATGTTTTATATTGGAGTTTATGTATGAAATGTCAATATGGATAATTTACTTTGACAGAAGTCACGTAAGATAAATGTTAAATGTTACGGATACCTTACTTTGATAAAATTCATGTAAAAAGGAACGTCATAGTAGTGAGACATTAAACTTGAATAGAAATATCTCTTGATATATGATGATTTGAAGTATGAGATTATTCAAGTATATTATAAGAGAAATTTGATGAAAATGAGTATGTTGATGTTCTTGTATCATGGAATTGATGAATTAATCTATTAGGTACTTTGAGGAGTTTAATGTACAAGAAAGGTAGTATGCTACCTTAAGGGGCTGTTTGGTATAAAGGAATATGTTGGATGTCCTGGAAAATGAAAGTGGGAATATTTTGTTTCCACGTTTGGTAGAAGAAAATCGAAATTTTTTCCCAGGTATCGTTTATTCCCCGGCACCCAATTAACACTAGCTTCAATGGATTATGATTCCCATTTGATGGGTGGGTATTATGAGTTCCCGTGATTAATTTTGCAGACGTTGATTTTGGCAGACAAAATTACCCTCGAACCCTAGCATATCATATTTGTGCAAAAAATGGATTTGTGGTGAAAACAGATGAGGCTCTCCAGCGAAAGTTGAACGGAGAACCATCTATGGTTGACAACATCTGAAACCATCTCTCCACCGTGCTGCACCACCGTGTCCGACCGAAACCCTTTGAATCTCGCATCAGTCCAGGCTCGCAGTTACTGCATATTTTGAACTTGTTCTTTGAACGGTGAGTTGTCCTGTAAGCATCAGCTCATCACAATGGGTGGTAGGTCGTATACATTTTTTAGTAAATGTTTATATGATTGGCGTTTGTAAATGAACGTACTACGGCTGTGTTGGTATCCTTGAGGTATGTGTCTTTGTTCATCCCGTGAAGGTAAAAAAATTTGTTTTTGTCATCTACGATTCATTCTCCCTCATTTGTTACTCCGACCAACAAATTTACGAGGCATGTAATGTCAAACCCTACCATGTTCATTACTTCGCCAAAGCCTGCATGTTCATCTTGAGAGTTTATTTTCCTATTTTCCCCCTTGATACATAGATCGGTATCATGAATCGTGAGGGTTTATTTTGCATATTTGAACTTTGATTTATGTTGTCAGTGGCAAAATATGCACACTGCATGTTGATGGTGTGGCCCAAAGCCTAGGTTCTGTGTGAAAGAAATTTTGTACATTCTTTGTTTTTATATTTGTATCCACTAAATACACAGTGCTAAGGAAGTCTATTGGTTTGATGACACAAAGCCTAGGTTCTGCGTGAAAGAAATTTTGTTTATTTTCTTGCTTCATCTTTAGTTTTGCTTTTCAACTTGGCTTTAAAGCCATTTATTATGACAATGCAACCTTGGAATTGGACCATGGAGAATATAGTCTGACCCTGTTGTTGTGCTATGTAGTTCCACACACTGTTGATACATGCGAATCTGCCAAATCTACGAAGCTAAGTCTTGCTCCGCAACTGTGACAAATACACATCTGGGCTGAAGTTTGAGGTAGAGATTTTTTGTTTTGCATGATCCCATTTTTTGATTGTATATATCCTTTTATTTTCAGCAACTTCACTTTGGTTTAGGATTTTTGTTGGATGAGCGTGTGGTCTAATGTCATGGTTGAAATGTTGGTCAAGAAATTTTTGTTGTTTTTTTCTGTTTGTTGAGCTGTCAGCAAGGTGTCCTTTTTGTCGGTTGAAATGTTAACCTATTTGTCGGTTTCGGCATGGTCACTATTAAATTGGGTTTTAAGAAATTTGAATGTCCAATATAAAGGGCAAAGTACAAAACTCCCCAACTTTGCATCTGTGATTTTGATAGGTATATTCAGTTGATATGAAGTTTAATGTTGGATGTCACTTGAATCGTGATGGTTTCATGGAGCATGTGATTGATTGATATTATGTGGATGGCTTTTAGGTTGATCAAATATTTGTATTTGGTGTTGCATATGTACTGCCATATGGTACTATATTTGTTTTGTAGAGGGGTAAATGTATTTGACTACGCCTTATCCATTCTAAAGACATATCAATGTAACCCTTTACTTATGACATTGAATCATACACTAATACTCTTTCTTCTGTCAATGCAGAATCCTAGATTCGTCACTAGATTAGTGTGTTCGGGTTTCACAAATATGCTAGGTCCTTTTGTGATATGATATTTAAGAGTTGAAAAATATTAAAAAAAAGATTGAGTGTCAATTATGAATAGAAGGAAAAAGAAACTATTAGTTATATTCTTGTGCTATATGGACTGTTTGAATCAACTTACCTCGATATTAATTAGTATGTGTGCTCTATTATTAGCTGAAATGGAAAAAAGGAAACGTAGTAGGAACAGAGTTACATGGGATTGTTATAGAAGGGCGACGCTAAGGAAATTAAGTGTCCACCGAATAATTTACATGAGTGGCACAGCTTGTATTGAGAATACCAGGATGGATAGGAATAGTTTTTATAAATTGTGTGACTTACTGAGGACAGTTGGGAGGCTTGAACCAACTAAGCACATGTGTGTAGAAGAGCTTGTTGCAATTTTTTTGCACATTTTGGCTCATGATGTCAAGAATAGGATAATTAAAAGACAATTCATTCGGTCCGGTGAAACCATAAGTAGACAGTTCGCTAAGGTTTTGGAGGCTGTGTTACGATGTCATTGCGTTTTACTCAAAAAAGCTGAGCCTATCCCAGAAAATTCAACTGACGAGAGGTGGAAATGGTTCAAGGTACTATCTTAGTGTGTATTTAAGTTTACAATGATTCTAATGATCATCGATGCTTGTCATATCTTTTACATGAGTAATACTTTTTTTTTTGTTATTATAGAATTGTTTAGGTGCATTGGATGGGACACACATCAAAGTAAATCCCCTACAAGCTGATAAGGCTAGATATCGGAGTAGGAAGGGTGAAATAGCCACAAACGTCCTAGGAGTTTGTTCTCAAGATTGTCAATTCATTTATGTATTGCCTGGATGGGAGGGTTCAGCCGCAGACTCAAGGGTACTTAGGGATGCCATCTCTCGTCGGAATGGATTAAGGGTGCCAAAAGGTAATGAAAGCCCATGATTTGTTACCGTTTTACATATAGTTTGACATACATTTGTTACGAATTAATTTAAAACTTGCTTAACGTATTTTATTTGCAGGATACTATTATTTGTGTGATGCTGGCTACATGAACGGGGAAGGATTTCTGGCACCATATAGAGGGACAAGATATCATCTTAATGAGTGGCGACATGGGTCACAACCAACAACTGCACAAGAGTTTTTTAACATGAAACACTCTTGTGCTAGGAACGTCATTGAACGATGTTTCGGGTTGTTGAAGGGACGTTGGGCCATTCTAAGATCAAAATCATATTATCCGGTTAAAACGCAATGCAGGATAATAATTGCATGTTGCTTGCTTCATAACCATATAAGGAGGGAGATGCCAGTTGACCCTTTGGAAGATAATGGAGAAGTGCACATACATGAGGCCCAAGATGATCGTCCAGAAGAGGCTATGATAACTCATGTTGAGACATCCAATGCTTGGACTGCTCAGAGGGATGAGTTGGCACGACAAATGTTTAACGCATGGAGGAGACGTGTTTGAATTAGTTGTGCCATGTTTTGAACAACCATAATATGTGTGTTATTTTTTGAATTGTATTAGGGTGGCACACTATAGATGCTTAACAAACCTCGGCTTTAATGTAATAATAACTACTAGACATATTATATCAGTATGTGGTGAATATGGTCTAATATGGTTGTGTTTAGGGTTATTTCTAATTTATATCATGAGTTTTTGCTTCATTATTTTCAATATTGTATATTATTTTGTTTCTTTGCATAGATGGCCGAGGAAAGTCAACAATCCCAGAAACGCAACAATCATACGTGGACTGCAGAGGAAGACAAGGCTCTTGTACAATGTCTGCTGGAAATTGGTTTATTATGGAAGGGCGACAATGGTTTTAAGCAAGGTTTTGCTATTCATCTTGAGAAGATGATACACAAGAAAATACCCGGGTGTCTTTTGAAAGCATCCCCTCATATCACATCAAGAATAAAACTGCTGAAACGACACTACAATGCAATTTGCGAGATGACTGGCCCTAATGGAGGAAGCGGGTTTGGATGGAACGATAAGACTAAGTGCATTGATGTGGAAAAAGAAATATTCAAAGATTGGGTTAAGGTCAAATTTAATGTTAAATTTGCTGCTGCAATTCTTCTGTCATATGTAAACCTTATAACACATGCTTTTTGTGATATATCTATGTAATGATTTTTGTTTTTTTGCAGACCCATCCAACTGCTAGGGGGCTTTACAAAAAACCTTTCCCTTTCTTTCATGACTTAGGTCCAATTTTCGGCCGGGATGTTGCTACTGGACAACATGCACAGGCCCCTGAAGATGTTGTAGAAGATTATGACACAGGACCTGCTACATTCGATGAAACTGTGGATGGTGGAGATGATTTCTATAACCTCATGGATGACACTCTAGAAACAGGGAATTTTAATCCACTGCCGGATACTGCTACTGAAGAGGTTGTGCCACATTCTCCAGGGTCTACCACAGCTGCTAAGAGGGGGAAGAAACGTGCAAGAAGTGAGGATGCGGTTACTGTTATGGTTGCTGAAACCATGAAAGACCTGACCCATACTTATAGAAACGCTACCGACAAAATGGATAGAATGGTTTCTTGTTTTGAAAATGAAACTCCAACTCCAACTCCAATTCCTACTCCACCGGAGCCAACTCCTGCAGATCCTAGAATGTCTATTCTAGATGAATTAAAAAAGATAGAAGGTTTGAGTGTCTCACAAAGGGTGAAGGTTGCAATGATATTGGCCAAGGATAAGGACATGATGGATATTTTCATGCAGGGAAATTATGAGGAGAGGTTCTTTGTGGTGGCTACGTTGTTGGAAACTGCTCACTAAATAGAGCAAGTGTCCTTTTTTGGAGGTCTATGTACAGTATGTGGGTGTCTGACGTAACCCTTTTTTGGACTGTACATGACATTGTACAGTGAATTATCAATTACGTATATGTTAATATTTTGGGAGGTCAAGTCAAATGGATAGTAAAGGAATACAATTTCATATGGACATACTGTCAGGTTGTGACCTTTTTATTTTGGTTAGATGAAACACAAGATCGCATACTGAACTTTTTGGAGGAATGCGTCCATGAATCTGGGTCTTTTGTTGTTAATCTGTTATCATGATATTTTGTTTAGGAGGAGGATGACTTCTCTCATATGTTGATAATGTGCATCTTGTACATATGTGTTGTATGGATGAGGTTAGTATGATACATCAAAATGAATGTCAGTACATCCAATTCATAATGAGGTATTGCTACCAATTTTATATGTAGACGTACTTAACATTTCATAATTTGTGTGCATCTGTCTCAATTGCAGGTTGTGAAACTATTTAAGTCAACTGCAATGTGCAACACTCCCCAAGTCTCACTTTGTATCAGGTAATTTTGTATGTAAATGTGGGATGCAGTGTTGATTTAGTATCTTAAGGTTAGAACTATATGATACGTCACAAGCATTATTATGATATGGGTTTTTGGACTGAGCTTTTATCATAATAGTTCTAGCCTCTGTTAGTTAGGGTCTTTTGGACTAGTTTAAACAAAGAATTGACATATGCCTAAAACTTGATGCATTCCTTTGTCTGTATTTCAGGTTCCAATTGTACAGAAGAACTACCAAGAAGAACATGTGTCTCAAGTAACCATGATTAAGCTGTATAGAGAGCAGCTTGTTCAGTTCCTTGTTTATGTAGTAAAATGTAGTAGGCTAAAATACTATGACAAACTACCTGTTGTTGAATCTTTATATATGTATGTGTTGTGAAACCATGAACCACATGTGGTTCATCTGTTATTTGAATCGTGTGCATGTTATCTTTTTTTCCCTTGGGTGAAAATCTTGCTTCCTATTATATATAACTGGGTCAACTGTCTTTTTCTTTCTCTCTATCAACACTATTTCGCTGTTAAAATGCTATGGTTGAAATTTATTGCATTAAATACTGTGCAATGGAAATAGAACATACATTGTCATTGAATGATGATTCTACACCAAACATAACTCTCTAACCAAAAGAAAAAGAAAAGAATAAAGTGAATTAGATTGCACTTTTTCATTCTCCTATCAGATACCATGATTCATGATATAACTGAGTGTAAATACAATGTATATATGGGCAAGGGTTGTAACATCCCACGTAATTAGGAAATATATAAATTGTTATGAGGATTATGGATATTATGTTTAAAGATTTTTGGAGCGTTTTAAATGTGGTCGTTCCGGGGCTACGGACCTTCAAATGAGACATAATTTATATGCACGCGAAGCCCCAGGAACGTACTTTCAAACTGTGCAGGTTTTTTTTTTACACGAAATCTGTACGAATTTTTATGAGCTTCGTCATGCCTCTGGTTTTCAGAAATCGGACAGAATTCGCTAGCATCTTACGTGTTCTGTTCCGTGGGGCTATTCACCTCCGAATCGCGCATAATTTATATGTACGCGACGCCCCGGATGTCTAGTTTTTCAGAAGCTTGGAATTTTTTTTATCGGAGCTGAATTCGATTTTATGCAGAATTTATAAGGCAGAAAGGTTTTCAGAAAACTATAAGAAATTCAGCAAATGGTTTTATCATTGAAATTTGCTATGTTTGATAAACGATTTCATCTTTCTCAAATTATTTTTTTTAAGTTCAACTTTAATTGTTACAGATGTATGGCTCCAATCTGGTAGTGGAATCCTATTTGTATTTGTAAATTTATATTGACTGTTGTTTATGTATCTTATTTGAATTTATTTATCCTGCTCTTTGCTTGACTGGCCTACAACAACTAATTAACCCTTTTGATTATTATTATATTTTTTAAAATTGGCTTGCCTTTATTTATCAAGTGCCAACAAATCAATATATGCTCCTGACCCTTTTGATGTGGCTACAAACTTACAAGTCGACATTGTCTCCAATGGCAATAAACTAACACTAACATCTATTATTACGTGGATGTTACTATTTGATATAGGATTTTAAAGTGCCAACCACCAATCTAATTGTTTAAAGTTCAAATAAGACTATCTCTGATATACTATTATTGTTTCAGGTCTGCAAGTAGTACTCAAAGGGACTCTGATCTGAGCTCTTCACATCAAAGCAGTGGGCAACGAAGTGGATGAAGATTTAATATTGTCAAAAAATATTTGGCTGGTTTTTCTAGCAATTCAAATGAAGGGATGTTTGTGTCTCACACACACAGTGTAACTTCATATTATGATCAACCAAACAAGTGTGTTATTATGTATTCAATATTATGTAGTGAGCCAGCTACACAGTTAAGTGGCTACAGTTTTTATTTTTGCCTTTGGATGAACACTGTATGAACCTAAGAACTACAGAATTGGAGCCACATACAAACGTCAAAAAAATTGCACAATCACGTATGTGGTTGGTTTCCAACAAGGGCATAAGCACAACTGATGTAGTTAACATTCTTTTATAAACTTAGTACTGCTTCAATCCAAGTACTTTAATATTTTTGTCGGTACAAATAAGGTCATGACGGGTATCCATAACAAATACATATAACTGCTGCAATCCAAGTACTTGCAACTACACAATATTCGACTGATGCTGGATTCCTTCATGGCAAAGGATATATACATATACACAAAATATGACCGGTACAAGGTTCTGTTTTGACTGGTATGGTTATGTATCTGTCACGCAAAAGACATAGTTGTATGTTCCAATCTGAATCCTCGTGTATCCTTGTTCCAATCTGAATCCCACGATGAATGCAGCATAATCACCTGAGTAGCTTCATACAAAAAAATAAGTATTACAAATATAATATGGTTATAATTGTATTGAATTGAAAGAACTCATAAACACTCAGCAACAAACAGTAACATTTTATCCATGATTTGGCATTCCATATTTTTATAGCTAGTTAGTACCTATGAGTTATAGCTATATAACAACCATATAACTATTTATGAGCACAAGTGTAAAGATGGATATTGCTTCAGCTGTTTTCTTTTGAGCTTTATAATTATAATATCTTCAGCTAATACCAGTCATAATCGTGTAAGTCTGTAACACAAAGAATTCAGATAAATATATCAGAAATGATTAGGACTTCCTGCTAACCGGCAATATATAAAGTCAGCATATGTTACCAAGAACAAAATTTAAAACTTAATTAAGAATAAGAGGGTTCACAAATTATATTCGGTACA
Organism: Gastrolobium villosum; assembly: GCA_032173675.1. Lineage (NCBI taxonomy): Eukaryota > Viridiplantae > Streptophyta > Magnoliopsida > Fabales > Fabaceae > Gastrolobium > Gastrolobium villosum. Next base: position 161,325 of record JAVKPL010001958.1, on the reverse strand, counting down.
AATTAGTGCACATCACTGTTGATCGAGTATAAGTGTATAACAGACCATGGTAGCAAAGAGTTTACTATAACAGAGTATAAGTATATCACGTTGGATTCCTTTTAAATCATGTTATGAGAGATGAAGTTTATGTATAATATGAAGATAATAAACTTTTCCTAGCATGCTGAAAGTAAAGACTTTACTATAATTTTTAAATTTTTTCTGGCATAGCTAGAAAGACACTAAATGGTATGGCAGCCACTGATTGCAAGCCCCAAAGATCCATTACAGCAAGGCATGTTATGTTATTCTCCTATTCCATTTAATGTACAACAACCTCCCACACTTAAAAAAAAAAACCACACATGGGTAGCTCGCGCAGCAAAAGCAACCCAAACAAACAATCTACCAATAACAAAAATACCACAAAAATCGGTCATGGTCAACAAGCAGCCATGTAATTCATCAAAATGAAAGCAACAAATTGAAAAATCACCATATACACTTACTTTTATTTTAACCTGCAACAGAGAAAGGTAGGGAAAGAAGACTGATATAAATTTGGAACACTTACCCGAGCGATTGTCACCTAAAACGGAACACGAACAGTGGATATGGTCACTGAAGGGTAGCTCTGAGGACACTCCGCTGTGCACCTACATACGATGGGAAAGGAAGCAGGATATACAAAAAAGCAAGATATGAAAATAGACAAGCTAAGAAAAGATAAGGTAATAGTAATTACTAACCTTTTGCTTGAACAGGCTTTGTATCCTTAACAACTAAGTCAACCAATGAGCCACAAAAATCCTGCATATTTAGAGTACCTTTCATCATGTTTATATATATAAAGAGAAATGACCCAACATCTCTCTCTCTCTCTCTCTCACACACACACACACACACACACACACACACACACACACACATATAACTCTTACCATCATGTTTTCTTCTTCAATTTCCTAGCAAATAGCAAGCATATATTCACAAAAGCCACCCCAGCTACCCCCCATAATATAATAGCCGCTATTTTCCGTGGATTGTGCCTGGTCATTGCATCAATAGGCAAAATATGACAGTAATAAATTAAAATATGATTATGCTTAGCACAATAGCACCTTTAAATTGAACACTGGGTCAAAATAGGAAGGGGGCTAATGGTATCACAAAATGAACCTTGCCTCCATATTACCTTGCCTACATTCCCTGACTTTTCCACTACTGATTTCAATGATATCATCTTCCACAACTCTTAATATCAATTATTCACCAGACATGAAGCAAAAAAATGCAATTATAGCACTGACGTCGGTGATAGCAAAAAAATGATTCCCAAATGCAGATAACGGAACTGTTTTTCACCAAACAAAAGACACCACAAATCCATATAATTAACGATTACACGTACTATACATCAAAAGGTTTGCCAAAATTCCTGACATACATGACATTACATCTACGTAATCCAAAAAATATATTGTATATCACCTTACGACTGAACTACAATACAGGATTACATTTTATATGACATAATCCCAACTATAATAACAAGCACAAATATGACAACCGTCATTCGTGTCGGCAAAACCACCAATGATTCCAACAACCTATCCTTCTTGATGCAGTTAACGCAAGTGCCATCATCAAGCCACTCAAAGAAATTACACGCCTCCCTTGTTCCGTAGTTACGGCATCCGTAGAACATTCTTCCTGGATTCGTTAATGTTCGAGAGGTGCGCAACACCGCCGTAACTCCACAGTTGCACATCTTCAACTTCAATGCCGATGAAGAAGCAGAATGCCCGGACATATCACTGTCACACCAACCTTTGCCATTGTCATCTCCGCCCATGCTGAATGATTCAATTTCTTGTCTTTGTTTATTGTCTTAATAGCTTCTATTGACACACAACTCAGAAAATAACCACTACAAAGACAATGGTTCAATACAGAACAAATAAATATGAAATTGGACAATAAATAAATGAAGCACGAAAAATGGCCAAATATTTGACCACACATTACTCACACCCTTTTATAAAAATTTCCCACCCCAAACCAACATGTGTTTTAAAACCATCGTACCTCAAAATGCTACGCGTTGACAAACACAATACAAACATACAATTTGTGCACTGCTTTTGGAAGTTCGGTGAAGCTGCTTCTCGTCTTGTTTTACCGATCTTTGTACGTTCCCCCTTCGTCCGATTAACTTTGCCCCTGCGCAAAGAAAATGACACTGTTACCAGAACGATTATCAAATTTCGTAGTAGGAACATGCTTGCAAAGGTAAGACACAACTGTAACTTTAGAATATGGGAAAGATGAACGAAACTTACACGGAGAATTGATCATAACATCGCGGATTGACGAATTGGTAGAACTTTGAGTTGATAAAGTCGAACGTTAGGTCACCAACGATGCAACGGGTCTATCTTTGCGTTTTGTTTTGTTTTGTTATTTTTTAGTTAATCTTTTTTTTTATAAGTTATTCTGGAAGAGGGTATTATTGTCAAAAAAATTCTTATTCCCAACAATTTTTTGTTTTCAACCAAACACTCATTCACCAAAATTAACCAATATTCCCAGTAATACTTTGTCCTACCAAACATCTTTTTCTAAAAATCCCCAGACATTTTTTGTTCCACCTATATACCCGGTAATCGTGATTCCAGGATACAAAAAAATTTCTCCAGTACCAAACGCCCCCTAAGGGAATCTTTCCATGTTCTCCAGAGCATGCTAAAGCGCGTTTGGAAAATAAGAAAATGCTCACTCGAGTGCGTCACAACGCACTTGAGGGTGCTAAAACGTGCTTTGAGAATCCGTGATAGTAAGCAATCCTTTGATTTTGCTGCATCAGGCCAAACTCGACCTATTACATATAGTTAAATAGAATATACTTAGGCCTAAAAAAAACTTATTTAAAAAGGAGATCATAGGCTTTCTTTTTCATGGAGGGCCTATACACCTATATGTCGGCCTATATCATATATTTATGTTAAATAAAATAAACAAAATAATCATTTTAATGATTTTAAATAATAAAGTAATACTATTTTAATTATTGAATGCCTAATAAATTTAAACATGCTTAGGTCAAGGTTTTTTTTTAAATATAGGCTTAATAAACAGGAACACATTTAGTATAGTCACACCACATATTCAAGTCCTTATGATCATGATGTCGGAATTTTTTAATATGCTCAAGGACCATCGTGGTCCTTCCACTCATAAATTGACACCTGTATTAATTTTTTTTATTTTCTCTCTCCTCTCTTCACAATCTTTTTTCTCTTTCTCTTACCTCAGTCTCACCCCATATATTTTGCTCCCGGAGCACATTAAAGTCGCTCCATGATGTTATAGTTGATCCTTGAACCATGCACTGACTATCCAAGGACTTTATCTACACATATAACACACGCACACACGCATAGGCTCAATCTTTTTTAGAGTCTCTTTTCGTAGTCTCAACAATAACCAATATAATCCGTCCGAGATTTGTATGAATTTTGAAAGAATAAAGCGATAACACTTTAAAAAAAAAAAATACTGCAATTTGTTTGAAATCAGTCTAAATTTTCAGACGGACATTAAAGGATAACATTCATAATAAGATTTATTTTGTCCTTAGGGCGTCCAAAATGTTTTAGCACATGATGAAGCGAAAAAGTTTGGTATGAAATAGGATGGGATTTGGAATAGGGGAGAAAAAAGAATTGTTTTCGTCAACTCAAAACAAAATTTGAACACCGATGAAAATGTCATTGTTTGTCGAGTTTTTTTATCTAAATGTCACGCGAATAATGTTATTTTCTAATATATCACGTGGACAAGTTTGTTGGGTACTGGAGCGAACTTAGTTTGCTGACGTGTCGCATTTCTGGTGGACACCAAATTCGCTACCTAGGTAATGAACTTGGTGTCCACCATAAATGCGACACGTCAGCAAACTAAGTTTGTTATAGTGTCCAATGAACTTACCATGTGCCATATTGAGAAATAACACTATTTATATGACATTTGAATAAAAACTTGATGAACATTTTGATCAGTATTCCAACAAAACTGGATAATTAACAACTATGCATAAACTGCGAAAGGGCCGGGCCGAAAACGAATAATCTTGGGTCTTCACCATTGAAGCCCAATAACTGATTTTCGTTACCGAAAGAAACACTCTTCGATCATTTCTAAGACCTCAAGCTCGCACGGTGTGCGAGCGCGTTCATGGCGGAATCTCTAGTGTGTATAGCAGACTCACTGTAAGTCAAACTACTGCACAATGGCTCTTGTTCCGAAAGCGACTCTCCCTCTCTCTCTTTTGCTCTTGCTTCCGATTCTGTTCTTGGCTACAACAACACGATCGGATTCTAGAGAAGAAGAGTTCTCCGAGGAGTTGCTGCTTAAGCCCTTGCCGGATCGCAAGGTTCTCGCGCACTTTCACTTCCAAAACGAAGCTCCTCTCGCCGCCGATGATTCCTTCGCTCGTCACCACCACCTCTTCCCCAAAGCTATTTCTCAGCTGGTGTGTGTTTTTCTTTCATTTTCTAACATTTAAGTTGTTTCTTGAAATTTCACACTGTGATTTGGATTTGAGTGATTGAGGTTTTTAAGATTTCCTAGATGATGTGACTATTGCTCTAGTTTAGGCTGCTTGTGATTCTTTTTAAGTTTAGTTTAGTTTATTTTTCTTTTCTTTTTTTTAATATGAAGATTGGAAACCTTATTCATTGTTTTGTGTAAATTTTTTAATTTGGTAAATTAGAAGTGTGAATGGTTTTCATTTAATTGTATGTATCTGTGCTGCATCATGGATCATCCTTACCTTTTATATGCCTTCTTTCCTTGTAATAAATTTTACTTATTTTATTAAAATAAGCTAGAAGGGCCAGCTTGGCTTAGCGGTAAGCTTGGCTTAGCGGTAAGCTTGCTTGCCGTGGTGTGTCAGGTCACGAGTTCGAATCAGTCTCTCTGCAAAAAGCAGGGGAAAGACTGCCTAGAGTATTCCCTTCCCCAGACACTCACGAAGTGGGTATTTGAACTGGGTCGGCCCTTTATTAAAATAAGCTAAAAGGAAGTGGTTACAGAGTTTCAGGTGCTGCTTCCACCTATTATTGTGTCTATATTCTTATATAGCAATAACATGTGGTTTGAATGCTTTATGAATTGATGAGTTCTGCATATGAATGATCCCTTGAGGAAGAGAGTTAAATGTTTAGCACCCTTGACCTCACTTTCCCTGTTTAGTTGTGACCAGCTACATATCATAATCATATCAGCTTTTCTAGACATATCAGTCTTCTTGTTAGATCATATCAACTCTAATTCATTTAAGATTAGTGGGTAAATCATGGAGAGATTACTCCAAACTGAATTTACCATCTTAATACAGCATTATCAGTTTAGAGATGGACAGTACTGTTCCGTCAGTAATTAGTTTTATTTTAGTAGGCCTTGCACGTACACATTATGATGGGCAATATAATCGTGTGACTTTGACTAGATCTGATACGTATGCAGAATGTAATAGTGATGCAATCATTTTTGTATTTTAATTTATAAAACTTGCTAGATATGTGAATGGATTAATGGAAGGTATGTGTTTTTCGGCTTAGTTTTCTTGCTTGCGCAACAGGACATTGGCTCTCATGTAAGTTATCCTTGCAGTTATGTTTGGGAAGCGTATATAGCTGATGCAATTGCTGCTGCTGTTGTTTTTTATTTTATTTTTTGTGGAAGATGAAATACTTACTGGAAGGGAAGAAAACAATGAGAGGAAATTAGAGTTTTATTCCATGCAGCAAGTATAGTATTCCATGTGATGCTGCAACTCGACACTTGTATGTGAATTGTGAAATAATTTTCATATGTTTCAGTGATAAAATAAAATACTTGCCGTTTCAGTATTTGACTTTAATTTCAATGCACCACATGATTCTCTATCCACCAAGTATTCAGATAAAAAAAATTAAAGTTTATAGAATTGAGTTTTTATCATTACTAATATAGGTATGATGATTCTGTGGACTTCGAACTAAAGATTGATGTTTTAGTTCCGAAAAAGGCAAAAATATAACATCCAACACTTTAATTTTGCTGCCTACTATAATAGTGTCTTTCTTAGTACATTAAGATGATAATTTCCTGTCATCCATGCCTTTGTGGTTCATCTAATTAAAAGATTCACTATTGGAACTTTTAGGGAAGGGGTGGAACGCAGAGGAAAAATTTGAGATGTTATAATGTACAAGTGCTTGTGATACAACAGATAGAGTTGGGCCTAAAATACTTAAGGTCTATTCCAGAAAGCCCAGAGAGAACATGAGTCAACCAGTGAGTTAGTTAGTTAGGTTTTTTCATGTAAATGAAGGATAAGAGTCCCTTTTGTTAAGCATACTTTTGAGAATAGAGTTTGTTGGCCTAAAATTAGGGGAGGACCCCTTGGTGTTTTGATTAGAGTGTGTAATCTTTAATTCTTCATCTCCTTTTAATAAAATCATCATAATTGCAATTCTTGTTCCTATCTCTTTTCTTTGGTGTGTAGTTTTTGGCTGTTGAAGTTTTAGTACCACATCAAGTTTGGTCTGACCTGCCGGATCAAATAGAATGGATTCCATTGAGGCGCGGGTAGATGCACTAAAACAATCCATTGAATCATTATGATGGGAGATCAACGAGAATAGTACGAGGTTGGAGACGTGAGATAGGCATCTCGAAGTAATCAACGAAATCTGTTCCTTGTTGAAGGGATGGATGACCAAGAAGGCATTAGAGGAATACTTGAATGACAAAGTAGAGAAGGCCATTGCCTTTTTTAAACCTATGGATAACCTTTGAACATACGTAATGAAGGGGAAAGCTCTAGCGCTGACGCTATAGAGTAGTGTCCTTGGACGAGGATGGTTGAGATGCCTTTTTTCGACGGGGTAGACCCATTGGTGTGGATTTCTTGTGTTGAGAAACTTTTCGAAATGCGAAATATCCCTTTTATCAAGAGAGCTAAGCTAACATTTGTGAGTATTGAGGGGTCTACGTTTCAATGGTTTAGATTCTTGAGGAGGAAATCAAATATGTAGTAAGAGGATCTCAACAAAGATTTAATTCAAAGATTTGGGGACCTGGGAGTGTTTATAGTGTCTCTCCACCTTGTGTCAAGAGTCTCGCTGATGACTACATCTGAGAGTTTAAGCTTGTGGTGGCTCAAGTGGCTACGGAAGATGAGGAGCAAATCTTGGGAGGATTAAGGTGTGACATTCACAATCGCGTGCGTACCCATAATCGTGTGAGGTGTCGATAACCATGGATATGGCTCACGACATTGAACACCACCTCACTTACAATGGATCTACATGCAGTGGTGGTCAACGTGCGTGGAATACTGATGGAGGCTCTATTTGAGTGGTCCTGAATCAATCGAGCCCAAATAACCTTCCAGCCAACTCTTTTCAAAATAATGGGTCTAGGTCCAACTCTACTGCTGAGGTAAGTCATGCAGGTGGAGCCCAAAATTCATCTCTAGAATTCTCATTATGTGCAAAATGCGAACACAGGAGGGAATACTTTATCGAAAGAGAAAGTATACCACTTGATCCCATACGATGAATTCATCCGCCAGTGTGATGACGGTTTATGCTTTCATTGTGGCCTTTGATTCACTCCAGTTCATCATTACCAAGCCAAAAGTTTGAGCCTTACATTTTGGTGGCTAACAAACAAGACACTGGGGAGATTCATGAAACAGTGGTAACCCATGATGGTCAAGAGGTTTGGAATATGGAGGTGTTGGATGAGACTAACTTATGTTGGATGGATGTCCCCTTCTTATCACTGAAGAGTTGTTACTTGAGTCATGCAGGTGCTAGGCCTTGCCTCTCTTACCAAATCAGTGTATGAGAAAGAAATAATGGCCTTGGTTCTTGCAATCCAACATTGGCACCCTTACCTTCTTGGGAGACGTTCCATGGTATTTACTGATCAAAAGAGTTTGAAGTTTCTTTTGGAGCATCAAGTCACCACTCAGAAGCAACAAAATTGGCTTTCTAAATTGTTGTGTATAAGATTGGGGTAGCAATGGAGTGGTTGATGCATTATCTAGGAGGGAAGGGGACAAGGAATTTCATGGCATTTCCAGAATCTTTTTGCAGGATGTGACTTTGGTAGATGATGAAGTGAAGCAGGATCCCATCATATCCAAGATAGCCCCCTTAAGTTTTCAAGGTACCTCTCTTAAGTTTAGCACGGCTTATCATTCTCAAACGGATGGTCAAACTGAAGTTCTTAACTAGACCTTGGAGACCTGCGGCTACATGAGTTGCTTCTGCTCAAAGCAGCCAAAGATTTTGGGGGAGTAAGCAGAATGCTGGTATAACACCAATTTCCACACTTAAGCTCAATGCACTCAGTTCGAGGTGGTTTATGGCAGTCCCCCTCCTTCCCTGGCTAGGTTCCTTCCAGGAGATACACTTATTGAGACTGCTAGATTTTTGATGAATAGAGACGAAGCTCTATGCCAACTGAGATTTCACTTGGATAGGGCCCAAGGTCATATGTCCAGGAAGGCTAATTGGCACATAACCCCTTCCTTTATTCACGTTGGAGACTGGGTTTACCTTAAAATTTGACCCCACAAGCAGATTTCTTCTCAAGGCCACCTGCATCCCAATCTTTCAGGTTTCAGCTAGATACTATGGTCTGTTCTTGGTTTTGTAGCAGATTGGATCCGTGGCATTCCAATTACAGCTTCCTCCACAAGCAAGGATCCAACCAATCTTCCACATTTCTCATTTAAAGTGGGCTGTCAGTACGCATCAAGTGGAGGCAAAACTTCCGGATACTTTTATATCCTGATCAGATTTTGGCAGGTAGAACGATTCTGCAGCAGGGCCATCCAATGAATCAGGTCCTTATAAAATGGCAGGGATGCGCTTCTGAGAAAGCTTCCTGGGAAGAAATTGCCTTCATTCAGCGTCAATTCCCTAGCTTCAACCTCGGGGACAAGGTTGTTTTGCCCCACAGAGATGTTGATATGACTGATAGAGCTGGGACCTAAAGTACTTAAGGTCTATTCCAGAAAGCTCAGAGAGAACAGGAGTCAACCAGTTAGTTAGTTAGGTTTTTTCTTGTATATAAAGGATGAGTCCCTTAGTTAGTTAGGTTCTTCGTTGTATATAAAGGATGAGTCCCTTTGTTAAGCATACTTTTCAGAATAGAGTTTGTTGGCTGAGTAGTGTCTCAGATTAGGGGAGTGCCCCTTGGTGTTTTGAGTACAGTGTGTAATCTTTGATTCTTGTCATCTCCTTTTAATAAAATCATCGGAATTGCAGTTCTCGTTCCTATCTCTTCTCTCTGGTGTGTAGTTTCTGGTTGTTGAATTTCAGTTCCGCTTCAGCTTGGGTCTGAAATGTTATTCAAGAATTCTGTCATTCTGCAGAAGAACAAAGACTGATTTAGAGGTTGCCACATTTAGTGCTAAACACAATTACATATATAAAAGCAAGGATAAAATTCTCTGCGTTTCAATTTTATCTATGCCATTGATTTTTTGTGTGTGTAAGATTCTCTTCTGTACCATTTTATCCTATCTATAATACTTGTTGAGAAGGAAATTATTATTATACCGCGCAACATCTTTTATATTCGCATCAACAACAAAAGCCTTTTCCCGCTAATTTTTTTTTTTAAGAAGTCCTTAACATGACATCAAATACTAATGAGCCTCCGGATTTCACTAAATCTATAGTTTTAGTCATGTTTTGTTGTGCTTACTCTTTAATCTATACTATATTTTTGCTTCCTATGGATTGTAGAAGCAAGTTTGTTAATTCATATTTTCTGATTGCTTACAAAAATGTTCGTGAATATACTAAATAACATGTGGATTAGTGTTGGATGGACAGGTCCAGAAATTTCATATTAAAGCAATGGAGTTATCTTTCACACAAGGTAGGTGGAACTATGAAAGATGGGGTGGATTTGATCCAATATCAAGCCGCAATGCAAAGCCTCCTGGAGTTGAATTGTGGGCAGTCTTTGATGTCCCTTTACACCTGGTTGATGCTTCTTGGAAAAATTTAACCCATTCACTGTCTGGTCTCTTTTGTGCTTCAATCAACTTCCTAGAGTCTTCAACCTCTTATTCTGCTCCTAAATGGGCATTTCAGTCAGCTGTAGGCAGTTTAAGATATGGTACCCTGCCACGCGAAGCTGTCTGCACTGAAAATCTTACTCCCTGGTTGAAACTCCTTCCTTGCCGAGATAAAGCTGGACTCTCCGCCTTAATGGATAGACCATCTATTTACAGAAGCTTTTACCACTCTCAGCGATTGCACTTGACAATATCCGATGCTGATGCAGATGGGTTAAATTCAGGAGTTATTCTAGAACAAACACTCACTGTTGTACTTCAGCCTAATATTCAGAGAGCTGATTTGAATTATGTCGGTGAAACAAAGATGCAACCAAGCTGGTCTCTGAGTTCAATATTTGGAAGAAAAATCAATGGAAGATGTGTTCTTGCCAAGTCGAGTAATGTTTACCTTTATGTTGAGAGAGATCTAGTCACTCAACTTGAGAAACTCAATACTGCTATATTTGCTCCAAATGACACAGGTGCTGAAGATTTTAGAAGGAACATTGGATTTGAATTATCTGTTACTCCTGACAGGGTGCATAAAGAAGTGGAAAAGAGCTCCTCAATTCTGTATGAATATCCAATCCAAGAGTTCAAAGACACTGAACATTTTGATTTAGGCCTAACATGGAAGCATCCGGTTGTTTGGTCCAGCCCACATGCACCTTTATATGCCAGTAGATTTTTAATGGGAAGTGGAAATGAAAGGGGTGCTATTGCAATATCCTTGAAATCAACAGAATTGATTCAGGGCTTCGTTGCAGCCAATAATGTTGGAGAGAGGTGTAAGTTGGAAGTGAATGTTCTCCAAATTGTACCTTGGTATATTAAGGTATATTATCATACTTTACAGTTACTAGTTGATGAGAGGCCTCAAGTAGTCACAAATTTTGTTGAGAGAATGCGTGTTTCACCTTCTGAAGACAAAGTATCACCAGGGATGATGGAGCTGGTCCTCAAATTTCCTTGTGAGATTAAGTCAGCCGTATTAAATATAGAGTTTGATAAGGTTTGATCAAATACTTATTTTCATTTATATTTCTTTTTCTTATAGATATTTACCTCACTTTTTTTTATTGACATCTAACTCCATATAAATTAATTTTAGTAAACATCCTCAAAATTCTTAATAAGAAAATCGTAACATACTAAAATTAGTTGATCTAAGTGTTGTTTGGATTTTAGTAGAATGCTTAGTGATGGGAAAAAATATTGGTTAAGGAGAAATTGAATAGATCATCTTGAGGCTAGTGAATGAAATGACAAATATTTGTAATTGTAATTCCCTTCTGGAATCCAAAATCAGGCTCGTGCAAGGTTTAAAATGAAGAAAACTATTGGTCTGGTCTGGTCATGTAGCAAATGTTGATATGGCACTCTTCAGACAATTATGAAGAGAACTAATAGCAGCTGTTAAAACTTGGGAAAACTGATTTCTAGTTACCATATAGTTGAAGCTTTCTGCTACCAGTCTCAATACGGAAACTAATATTTTGATTCAACGAAGATTCACACATCTCAGTTGTATCCTTGAAATCCTTAAATGTTCCGATTTGGCGTTATTAATGTTTTTTATAATTTGTATCTATTCCTTCTTGCCTTCCCATCCCTACAGCTCCTTTCCCCATCCTTTATATATATATATATGACATTACAAGCTGATGGTAGCGCTATCTTATGTGATATGTTCACTGTTGACCCTTTTAGGTCGGATGAATACAAAATTAGTTTCTTCGTCATATCTAGTTGACTTTTGACCTGCTTTTATTGGCCTGTATAGGGCTTCTTGCACATTGATGAATACCCTTCAGATGCTAATCAAGGATTTGATATTCCATCAGCAATAATAAGCTTTCCTGACTTCCATGCTGGTTTGCAATTTTCTGATAACTTTCAAAGCAAGTCACCTATGTTGTCTAAATTACAGGTGATTTGAATCTGTACTCTTTTTGCTCACAACTCTGGTACATATAAGATTCCTCTGTCATACCTAACTATCTGGATCTTTAATGCAGGAAAAGAGTCCCGTTCTCTCTTACACAGAAGTTTTGCTCGTACCCTTGACAACTCCAGATTTCAGTATGCCTTACAACGTCATCACAATCACATGCACTGTTTTTGCATTGTATTTTGGAACTTTGCTAAATGTACTCCGAAGACGTGCTGGAGAGGAGGAAAGACTTTTGAAAAACAAAGGTAAGCTTCAACTCTTGTAGTGTCTGCATCCTTGTACATAGGTAATTCAATTTTTTATAACAAGGTGGATTCCCTAAGTATGGTGCTTTTATAATTAGTAAAGTTTCGTCACCTCAATACATAAGAAAAGAAAGCATCCTTACCTTCTAAGGTTCACTTTGTTCTCTCTCTGCATCGGTTTGCCAGATTGTTGCCTAATACCTCCAATGATATTATGTTAGTATGCATTTATCACAAACAAGACTAAAATCTACGTGAGCTTTTTGGTGATGGTAAATGATGATCTATGAATATTTATGTCTTTGCAATGCTCTATACATAGTTTATAGGTTTGGCATGGAAGATTTAATCTAAAATTTGATCTGTATGGCAACATGTACTTTAGTAAAATATCATACATCCTACGGTTTAGACCCTAGTATTATGTATTTCTGCCCTTTTTTTGTATTCTTACCCAGTTTCTAATGGGTTGTATTCTTCTGTTTGTAGATGCAAACAAAGCTATGTTGTTTCGTCGAGTACTGACCAAAATCTCTGCCAAGCTTAGAGGGAGATCTTCAGAGTCCGCACAGCTGCCCCCGCCGCCATCATCTTCATCAGCCTTCGTTAGTCCAAAATTGATTCTTAAAGTACTACTGGTTGCTGGAATTGCTGTTGCATGGCAATACTACTCTCAATGATACCATCTGACTAGGTAGTTTTTAAGTGTACTTTTTTTTTTTTTTGTGTGTGTGGTTAAAGAGTGTACTATGTTCTAATTGCATATAATTTATGTACAATACAAGCCTTACTTCCACTGCTCAATATACTTGTACACTCATGTATGTTTTTAATTGATCAAAACAATACTTGATTACATTTGACGCATGTACATCACCAAATTGATTATAAACAATTTTTTGTCAATCTGATTTTAGTTATTATTGAGTAATAGAAATTGCAACACTTTTTGTCTTAATTGCACATATACTGCCAGCATTGCCATTAAAACAACCTAGAATCGAGGCATTACTATTTTATATGGTACATATTTCTGTTATGTAACTATCATCTAACCTTCATTGTTATTGGCAGAAGTCAAGCGAAAATGTTATCCTGATCTAGCATGTGTGATTTTATTATTTCCAATTAATATATATATATATATATATATATATATATATATATATATATATATACGTTTTTTTTCCCTTCAAATTGGCTTCCATTCAACAGCTATAGAGGTCAATATCTTGCAAAGATATCATAAAAGCTCTTATTTTTCTTCAGTTCAATCCTTCATGATATTTATAGAATGGGTAATCAATTTCAAACGGCCAAATGAATATGCTAACCTCAGTATTTGACAACATTGATATGCTAAGCTCAAAAAATTTAAGAACATCGATAGTTAAAGTAAATCGGAACATATAAGTTCTATTTTATGTTTAATACGTTTTAATTTCATTAAAAGAAACTAAATAATCAAATTCATTATTTCTGAACACCAAGTGCTTGTAAGGCTTGGACAATTGGATACTCTCACTGTATTTTTAAAGATACATATACATCATGGAACTTACTGATTATGCTGCCGGAATAAATTATTTTATCTATCTTTTTTCTACATATCACTCTTCAACACTGTTAAATCAAAATTTAAACAAAAGAAAAAAATATTAATTAAAAATTTAATCTAATGATCTTTTAGAGTAGTAAACAAATGTAGACAAAAAAAAAAAAAAAAAAAAAAAAAAAGACAGAAAAAGTTATCCCTTGCGCTGCCTATCATTTAGTCCCAATTCTTCAAGAGAAATTTGACTTTCCAAGCATATGAAAGTGCAATAGTTTAATCCTTACATCCTCTAAAAGCACTTCCTCGTAAAAATCTATTCTCTCAATATTTTCAAAGTCTATCACACACAGCAATAAATTTACAGCATTTACTTAACAAGATGAACAAAAATGAAAAAAACAAAAAAGTAAAACTAAAAACAAAAAACAAATGAAAGGTAAAAAACACTATAGATATATATTTTATATGAGAAATTATCTAATCCTTTTGTAATTAGCTGCCACAATTGCCTCATCTTCTCTTATCCGCTTCATATTCTGGCTCGTGTAACTGCATGTAAACTGGCTGCGTGAAATGCTGCCAGAGAGGTCATTCACTTCATCTCGAGTATCTGTGAAGATCCATCAAAATGTGTTAATGATGAAGCAGTTATAGACAAATCATAATAGATTTTTCTTGGGAAGGGTAGGGGTTTGAGTTCCTACAATCATGAGTAAGATTAGCCACTATGCTGAAGAAACCATAGAAAAAAACTGATGGGAAAACTTAAAAGAAACAAAACCAAATGTGAAGGGTGGAGGAATGCTGAATATACCAAAATATAAGGAACACTAAACTCAGGCATTTAAAAAAAAAAATAAATAAAAAAAGATTTTGAGTTAGAGCCATGAGAATGAAGAAAATGGTCCTGGAAGAGCCACCCCATAGAATGGATCCGCTCGAACCAAACTAGACTCGGGTAATCCATGAACCAGTGGATATATAAAAAAGAAAAAAAGAGCAAGATGAAAGCAGGATCAGAATGGAACATGCCTGACTTGTCCTCATTTATTTTTAGCTTCTTGAATAGGTTGACATCTTCCAACAATTGCTTTCTCTTGCAGCTTAGGCCATTGAGAATCCCACCTTTTGAAAGAAAATAGAAAGAAATAAAAGTAACAGTTAAAAGTAAGAATAAAATACAAATATACTTTCACACAGGGTAGACCAAAATGATGACTGAAATATTGCAAAAGAATAAAAATATTTCCAGAACTTTTCATCAAATTACTATAAATGTAGCTGCTGAATACCACAAACTGCAAGATATATACAACACAATCTTATGATGTTATTATTTATATTCATCAAATTGAATTCTGACTGCTTTATATCTTGTCCATATATAGCTACTCAACCACAAACATCAATATATATATATATATATATATATATATATATATATATGGGTTTTATATTGAATTCTCATGTAGAGACAAAAAGCATGTGGGACCCGTATGTATAAAAATTATGTGTAGGACACATGTTGGCACGAAAATCTGAAGGGTGTGTAGGAAAATTCAAATTCTGTTAAATACCACAAAAACCCTATATATATATATATATATATAGGCAACAACAGTGTAGGTTACACTCTTAATCTTATCCGTTGATCCCACTTATATCTAAAGGCTCTAATTTTTTAGTAATGTGAGCCATTGGATACAAGTGGATCAATGGTTAAGATTGAGTGTAAGACCGCTCTTACACCGGTGTAAGATCCTCTATATATATATATATATATATATATATATATATATGGGTTTTCCCAACATAACATAACAAACTTTCCTACTCACACAACATTTTGTGGGTCCCACACATTTTAAAACAAAAAGAAAAAAATATGACACGTAAAACGAATCTCTATAACATTACACAATCATTTTTCCTATAACATAATAAACCTATATATATATATATA
Source organism: Gastrolobium villosum (assembly GCA_032173675.1). NCBI lineage: Eukaryota > Viridiplantae > Streptophyta > Magnoliopsida > Fabales > Fabaceae > Gastrolobium > Gastrolobium villosum. The sequence goes on along the minus strand of JAVKPL010001958.1, from coordinate 145,491 downwards.
TATATATATATATATATATATATAATGTTATATAATCATGAAATTGAATTCTGTCTGCTGTATATCTTGTCCATGATTCTACAAGGAAACATTGACAACCAGTTATATATTCTTCACAAATAACTAAAAACATGTACCTGAGTTGCTCTCTCTTAACTTTTTATTCTTGAGCAAGTTGATAGCTTCTACTTGAGTCCCTTTACTGCTACCAGCATTCTCACCTTCCATCACCTTGCCATTCACATTTTGTAAATCTTGTGAGTCATATCCTCCTGCATAATCACAACTCAATCTACTTAAGGAGAAAATATGGTGTAACTAGCAAAATATATACTTCACAATATCAAACAAGGCGCTAATCCTATTTAGAACATACAGATTACAGAGAGTAAAGAAGAATGGAACACCATTTATTTACTAGCAATGAAAAATGTAAGTTGACTTAGTGTTAAGCAACAATTTCAAACCAAAAGCTTAAGTTGTTAGATGATGCTACATTAATGGTTTTATATTTCTCTAACACATCCCTTCACACGAGAGCCCATTGGCTTTGAAGGGTGGAAGATGCATTAGGCTCAGCTTACATGTACTAAGAAACTCCACAATATTTAATTATTAGAATGGGGACAGTGAGGATCGAACTCATGACCACTTATCATGTCGGCTCTAATACCGTGTTAAGCATCCATTTCAATCCAAAAATTTAAGCTCTTAGATGAAGTTATATTAATTGTTTTATATTTCTCTAACACTTAGCCAGGTGCAGATGTGCGTGGAATCCATGTACCGGGAGATATAAGAACAAGGAGAACCTATGTAAGAAACTCCAATCACAATGCCTCATGTGATCACATTTTTATCCCCTTCTACCAACCCATTTCATGTTCTTAGGTAAGAAGCAATTAAAAAATAAAAGCTCATAAAAAATGGGAGCAAAGGTGATGTTAGATTGGAATGAGTATGAGGTACTAAACAGTCTAAACCCTTTGGGTATTTCCACATTTCTGAGAAGTGAAGCATGGCACAAAAGTCAGTTTAGTGAAAATACAATTATCTTAATCCTTATTCAGTGTGCATTCTCCTCTTTCCTTTCCTTGTTTCCTCTTAATGTTTTAGATGACAGAGACAGAGCATTGCATCTGCCCATTCAGTGTTTTCTTGTAAAGAGTTCTTTCTGAGCCAAAATTCCCTTGTTCTTCGTTTTGGTTTCTTAATTCTTAATCCAGTTCTATCATCCTCCCAATCAAATTTTTCTCAGAAACCATGCAACACTAACTACAGAACTGAACATATGAAATGGACTTCAATTTTGGCCAAAACAATGCAGCAACAATAATAACTCCAATAAATTTTTTTTCTTCTGCCACCCCTTTAACAAAAGGGGAAGGATATTGGAACAACCAATTAGTGTTACTACCAATGTTATTATCAATCAATTATGTTGATCCAACGGTTATATTTATTTTCATTTTTGTATGGTTACTATTCTCCATATTTAATACTTTATATTTATTTTCATCTTTGTATGATTATGATTTCTCATATTTAATGCTTTCACATTAAATATAGGGAATCATTACTAGGGGTGTAAATGAGATGGGCTGGCCCACCCGGCCTACATTAAGCCTGGCTTGGCCCGGTCTTTTAGAAAAAACAGAGTAGACTTAGGCTTATAAGAAATCTTTTTTAACAAATAGGCCGTAGGCCACTTTTGCCAAGCCTGGCCCAAAACCTTGTAGGCTGGCCTATTTAATTTATTAAAAATAAAATAATAAAATAATATTTATTTTATGTGGCATGGCAAAGCCCGGCCCATTTACACCCCTAATGATATACATTCTAGAGCTGGGATATTATGTTGACTCTTTCTTGTTTGTCATTTTTTTATTATGAGAAGTACTAGTGGAATGAAACTTTCTTTCTCTATACAATTATTTTTTTTGCTTATTACCTACAGTGGTATGCCTACAAGGCCTGTAGGCCATGTCGGGCTTTCTTATTTTTATAAATGGGTCGGACTTGGCCTACAAATAAAACCTTTAATAGGCCAGATAGACTGAGTTTTTTTTACGTCGGCCAAAACCCGGCCCAGCCCAACCCATTTACACCCCTAATCATAACCATACAAAGATGAAAATAAATATAACCGTTGGATCAACATAATCAATCTAACGGTGAAATTGGTTGATAATAATACTAATGGGTTGTTACAATATCCTACAAAATAATTAAATTCACGAAAAGTAAACTTTTTGAAATATCCTTAATTTTTTTTTTTTATAAAACCAAAATAAGTTGTTTTTGGTTGCCAAATACTGGGAGAAACAATTTTTCCAATATAACATCCACGAATTGCTACAAATTTAATTTTCAATAAAAAGGAAAAGAAAAGAAAAGAGTAAACTAAAGAGACATACTCTTCTTGTTGCCAACTTTGCATAGCTTGCCAGTGACCACAAGAGGATCAGTGTAATCTTCCCCAGTGGACAACCCTTTAGCAGAGAAGAAAGAGAGTAAAGACTTCCAAGTCACAGAGGAAGAGATAAGGTCCATTCCTCTACTTATAAAGTAACCATTCAACTTCAACGTTGATGGGTCGATCCCAAAAGCTCGAGCTATAAAACCAAGGTCGATTTTTTGTTCATCCCAAGCAACCACTTGAGTTCCCTTTGAGAGTGAAGGGCATAACAGCTTTATATCTCTCGCTTTGTTCCCTGACATGATGTCTCTCTCTTAATTAACAACAATCTCTCTCTCTCATGGATGAGCATAAGCTCCAAACTTCATCAAAGTGTATTATTTTGTTTTAACTTTTATTGTCACTGTCTCAGTGGTTTCTGCTTTTTTTTTTTCTGTTTCGAGCATGATGATGCAATGTTTCTCGAAGTGTCTGTACTTCCGCGTGGGTGTTTGGGTCGGGTGACATTGACCGGGTCCATTGTACTTGACCCATTAATGAATGTTCGAGAATAAGCATGAATTAAAGTGGTGAAAAAACACCAAATACCACGGGATGAACAGGTTGGAAAACAAACAAACAAAAAAAAGTTAAGAAAAAATTCAAGGAAAAAATTTTTTACCCATTGAAGCTTTTCTCATTAAAGTGAAATCAAAACACCATCAATTTAAAAAAAAATATCATTTTTAGGTTTTAATGTTCAATTTTGGAAAAACAATTAATGTAAATGGATAAAAAAAGAATTCTTAATCTTTTGTTTACTTCGATTATTTAATTAATTTTATTCAAAATTTATTTAAAGTGAAAGAAAATTAAATTTTACCCAATAAATTGGTGTACTGGATTAAGATTTAAAAAAAAAATTGTAATAAAAAATCCAACGGATTTTAAAGATTTATAAGAATAATATGGTTTCACAAGACTTTTTAATTTTATTTTATTTTTATAAAGAGGATTTGAAAATGTTGAATTTTAATAAAATTTATAAGATTAGAAAGGACAATATTGTTTTGCAAAATTTTAAAAATCATATGGATTTTTAATCTAAATTCAAATTTACAAGAGTCAATATAAAAATAATAAAATGAAACAATATTAATAAAAAATAATTTTTTTCAATCTAATAGCAATTTGATATAACTTCATAGCCTGCTAAGCATCATTGATGCTCTTGGGTTTGAAAAATTGGTTAAAAATTATCTTCATTAGTGATTTTGAAGATGAAGATGTATCTATTGGTTCAATTGAAAATTCATGATATTCTTTACGAAGAAAGTTATGTAGTGCAATATATGCTAACACAAGCTATGCTTGTGTTTCAAATAGAAATGGAGACGCTAAGTGTAACATCCTATTTCCACATACGACGTGTTACACACTTACGGTAAAGAGACACACTTAATTTACTAAGAATAGCATAAGACTCCAATAAGTATCACAATAGTTCTCTTTAAACTATGTGACTAAGTTAAAAATTTTCCTTTATGTTTACATTCTGTAGGAGTATAAATTATACATTCCCATAACTGCATAGAATCCAAACTTAACATTAAATCATGACAGCAACCATTTGTATTAAAATTCGGATAGCATAATATTTGTTTATCGAACTATCTAAAACCTAAAACCTGCCATCCAGAAAATAATCGATACAGAACATATTCATATCCTTAACTTCATAATCTATCCATAGATTCCTACTCACTTCCAACAAACTTAAAACGTACAAATACACTTCCTTGTATATAACATATTCAAATAATAATAGATGTATCAACTACATCTATGTCTCGAAATACACATATATCCGAAATATAGATATACATGTACAATCCCAAACATCAGTCAGCCAATGACTCTGCTGTGTCTGCTAACCAGCCTTTTCAAGTCACTTTTTCTTAGAAAATCCACCACCCGAAGGAGCATATGAAATATATCCTAAAACGCAGGGTGAGATATAAAATCCAGTAAACTCAGGGTTTATAGAGCAGTCCCGACACTCAAATTTACTTCCTGCATAATTGATTAACACACATAGAATAGCATAAAGATACAGCTCACACATTTAAATTTACATATACAACATATAACATACATAATTCTTCACAAGTTAATCTAGTTAATTTACTCCCTAAATTGATTGTGTAAAGAACCAATTCAACCAAAAAGCTTAAGCTGGTGGGTGAGGACTTTTTAATAATTTTATATATCTCAACACATCCCCTCACACGAGAGCCCACTGGGTTTGAAGGGTGGTGGTTCTTTACATGGTATCAGAGCCTCGTGTCCCGGGTTCGATCCTCGCCGCCCCCCACTTTCTTTCAAGTGAAATTCCTTTGTTCGCATAGGTAGGTGGGCCTGTGCATTGTCCACCCTTCAAACCCTCTCGTGTGAGGAGGTGTGTTGAGATATATAAAACCATTAATGTAACTTTACCTAAAAGCTTAAGCTTTCAAGTTGAATCGGTTCTTTACAGATTGCATGTAATCATCACAATTCATCAACGCAACTCATTGTTTTTAAATAAATCAACAGAATTACAAAAATTATTAATGAACACTAATTATGGTTCACAAACTATTATAATTATTAATTAATATTTAATTACTATTAATAACTAAGGACTAAAAATTATTCATCAATAATTCATTATTCACTAATTTTACTAATCATTATTAAAATTATTATTTATTTAATAACTAATTTAAATTTTATAACTTATAAATTACTAAAAAAGAAGGGAAAGGTTATACTTAGTACTTATTTTTTTTATTACCAAATCTTAACTGTTGATTTCTGTGAATCTAACGGTTATAATTTATTGAAAATTAATAATTAATTAATAAGTATGACCCAATAAATTATAACCGTTAGATTGACGGAAATCAACGGTTAATATTTAGTAGTATGAAGTAGTAAAAAAATAAGTACTAAGTATAACCTTTCCCTTATTTTTTAGTAATTTATAAGTTATAAAATTTAAATTAGTTATTAAATAAATAATAATTTTGATAATGATTAGTAAAATTAGTGAATAATGAATGATTGATGAATAATTAGTAAAATAGATGGTAAATATAATCTCTCCTGAAAATCAATTACAAAACAATAAAAGGTCATGGATTCGAATCTAGGAAATAGTTTCTTCCTTCACTATTAAAAGGTCATCGATTCGAATCTAGAAAATAGCTTCTTTAATTATGCAATACAAAAATTTCCTGCGCCCGTCACTCGCTGCTGGGATTTAAAGGGGGAGTGATTTTTTTTCTTTATAATTTACCTTCAGAAAAGGGGTGCTTCAATGAAATGCATGGCACAAAGTTCTTTTCTTTGCAAACAAGCAAACCAAAAGGAAAAAGAATCATATGAGAATGTTGCAGGCAAAACAAATAAAATAAAGTCAGAATTTTTTTTGAATTTGGTAATAGGTTTCTCACATTCTCCGGTGCTGTCAGCGGTAAGAGAATCTTCTTTCATGGCATTTCATTCTTCTAGTTACTTGCATGCTTGGTTTTCCCTGAAGTCACTGGGAAGATTTGTAAACAAATTTATACCTTGCATTTCAGAGCTTCCTCAGCTGCATGCCCTTTGTTTCACCACCCAAAATCATACCATTTGAAAAAGGTATTTCAATTTTGAATTGAAACTTGTATGGCACTTTTTATTTTAATTTAAATGATTAATGTCACAGAGCAGAGTAGCTTGCAAGATTCTTTTTCCATGCTTTTGAATCCTTTATCTACCATTTTTTCTTTCAAAGATTGTAGTTCATTAAAAAAGATATTGCTCTTAGTGGATTTATTAAGAAATTTGGTATTTTATAATGTTCCATATAGCAAAACTCTCTTAGCATGGAAATGCTTTGTTGTTGCTGTTGAGATATATAGTCCCACATTGGTTGTATGTGCAATTAATGTGGAGTTTATAAGATATTGGACACTCCCACCCTTTGAACTAGCTTGGAGTGGTGTATCCCAAGGTTCTTTGACATGGTATCAGAGCGTTCCAAATCTCACCGCCTCCCACTTTCTTTGTAGTGGAATTTCCACATGTAGGTGGGCTTGTATTTTGTCCACCCTTCAAGTTCAATGGGCTATCGTGTGAGGGGGCGTGTTGTGAGATATATAGTCCCACATTGGTTATATGGGCAATTAATGTGGAGTTTATAAGGCTTTGGACACTCCCACCCTTTGAGCTAGCTTTTCTTTGACACGATATCAGAGCGTTCGAAATCTCACAGCCTCCCACTTTCTTTATAGTGGAATTTCCACATGTAGGTGGGCTTGTATTTTGTCCACCCTTCAAGCCCAGTGGACTCTCGTATGAGGGGACATGTTGAGATATATAATCCCACATTGGTTGTATGGGCAATTAATGTCGAGTTTATAAGGCCTTGGGCACTCCCACCCTTTGAGTTAGCTTTTGGGGTGGTGTATCCCAAGGTTCTTTGACAGTTGCTCTATTGTGGTTCCATGAAGTTGTTAATGTCTATTCAGGAATTCATCTAGGGGTTGCGGTGGTTTTGGTTCTCTTTTTTCATTCAATATGTTGGGTTCTTATTTATTCAATACACTTGTAATGTAACTTTTATTACTCATAATCTTGGTATCTTTATGAGTATGGGAAATAACCTATCATATCCACTGTTTTTAATTTCGAGAAGAAATGATTCGTTTTCTGTATTTGATGCAGTCTATCATTTTATATTTATAGAAATGGCTGTACCAAAAGTGAACAAAAAGTTCCTTGAAGACCTTGAAGCAATGGGATTTCCACTGGCACGAGCAACCAGAGCACTTCATTATTCTGGTCAGTTGAATCATTAGATAATTAAGATCTGTGGACATGAAATTTATGTGCACTGTGGAAGGTGTTTTGGTTCATTTGCCATAGTTTCGATTGTGCCTTATTGAATAAATTAGTGAAGACTAACTAATATCTTATAGGTTGTTTTTATTCTTTACTGTAAGGCAAATGTTAGAAAGTAAGTGAGAATTGAAAGCCACTAGTAGTGGTATAGTGATGAGGAGTTTGTGTAGTTTGAATGAAGTTATAGGGTGCCACTATTGTATAAAACAAAGAAAGTGAGACTCTAAGTTCATTAATTTTAAGCTTCATTTTAACTCATGCAGACACTGCAAAAATGTACTATTTAACTTTGCTTTGGGCTTGCTCATCTAACTAAGCAAGCACTAATGCTATGATTAAAGAGGACATACAATTTTCGGCTCTCTATTGGCAACTTCGTTTTCACATTAGATCCCTTAGAATTGTGCTTTAGGCCATACATATCTGTCTTGGTCCAAATGAAAATAGAAAACAAGACAAATGTGTTAGACAAAATAAACCTTTCACTTTTGAATGCATCATTACAACTGAAAGGAAATTATGTGGTAGAAAAAAAAATGCATTAATTATGACTCTAGCAGCTAGTATAAAATCCTTCTTAAAGGTTAGTTACAATTGAACAAACGATTTGTTAATAAAAACGAATTTCTTTAATATTATGACTCATTGAATTCTTCTCTGTAATCTGACTTGATCTTTAGTGCTTGTAAACCCTTAGCCTGATGTGGCTAAAGCAGTTGCAATAATGGAAACTGAAATACTGTAAAATTTAAGTCATATATATGGTTTTCACATGTATGCATGCATTTCTGTTCAACTATTTATCTGTATGAATGTATGCATAAACAAAGAGAGATGGTAAGGTAGAAAGACTAAGTCAGAGGATTCCAGAAGCTTTCCTAATTTCTAGGCTCCAGATACCTTCTTCTGGTAGGAGTTAGTTTTGTAGATTTAAATTCAAAGTTCAAATGTACATAACACTCTACATTTTTTTTTTTTTTTTTTTTGGAAATTAACACTCTACATTTGTATCATGTAACTTATACAGTTCTTCTCATTGTCCTGTATAAAACTTTATAAAGACAAATAAAAATTATGGTTATCATAGTAAAATAGAAAGAATTCCTAATACGAGTAAGACCCCATTATGGTTATGAGGAAATAAAACTGACACAGAATAAAAACCCTTTTGCGGTCTGTCTTGAAGTGTGCCTCTTGTCCTGAAGTGTGCTTCTTGTGTATTATAATTTTCACTTACGTTCTTTTGGCTTTTGTTTTTGTGGCTCATGTACATATTTCCTTAAACAAAATGTTTGCTTTACTAGGCAATACCAGCTTAGAGGATGCTATAAATTGGATGATTGATCATGAGAATGACGCTGATATTGATGAGATGCCATTGGTATGATATCATACCCCAACTTTTCTTATTTCTCATATTTTCTGTTGGGGTATTTATTATTTAATTTTCACCAGATGCATATTAGGAAAGGAAGATGCTTTGTATATTCGTAATAACCACTTATATAGACATTGGTTTAAATTTAAGTAACATTTAGTCCCAACTCTTAGAACCAGGGGTGGGATATTAGTATTTGAACTGAAATCCAAGAAATAAAAATGGATGCAAGTTAGAAATCTGACAGAAATGGTCCGTTTCCTGAATCAGAAATCACCAACACATGATAAAAGATGCAGATGTAATTTCACGAGCTGCCTGCGAAAGATTTCTTTCAAAGATTTTGATATTGTTTTTATAGAGAATTTTTTGGAGGTTTCCCTGCTGAGGAAATATTATTCAGTTTGCTAGCTACACTTCTTACAACTGGGAATTTGATAATCATATATTGGTGAACATGGCATATTCGGATGTATGAGGAAGTTGACGTGCAAGGATCATGTGTGTAGTCTGGGAAGGGGTTAGGACATATGGCGTCTACCGGAAAGATGCGGATCTTGTTAGGCTCTAGATACCATGTTGAATATCAAGAACAAAGAGATGTATAAGTAATCCGTGTGTGTCAACTACATAACGGAGAGTCTATTATACAACTTAAAAGAAAGAAAATACAAAAAGATATACATGATGTGAGACTTCTATTGTACTATTCTAAACTATCATTTACAACATATGTTATAGTAGGAATCATTGGTTCGATGCTTGAAATGGATTCATCCATTATTTTGGATTATGGCTCCTGGTTCTTTCCAATAAAGAAAAGGATGGATTAACATTGGCCATTAGTATAAATCTTCATATCTAGTAACAAAGTATCAGAATGCCAAGTGGGAGGTGGACGCAACTTATGATCTCTTTACCATGCTGCATTATAGGAATAAAATGGTCATATGATTCCTTTCAATATTCTATGGTCTTTGATACTAATAATATTTTAGAATTTGAGCAGCAATGATTTCCTATGGCCTCTGGAAGCAGCTTATTTTGACTCATAAGAAGCATGACTGCATGCGAGGAAGTTAGGTTATAACAAACCATAATTAACATATCCAAAAATTTTCCTAAATTATTCTAAGCAAACTAACTCTAAGGAGCTTAAGAGTCTATTGTCATTTTGTTCATTCCTATAGAATTTAATCTTTTAGTTATACAACTCATCCATTGATGAGCCTCTGAGTATGAGGGATAAATGTAATAACAATATAGGGGTTGTTACAGAGAGAGAAAAGGAAGAGAGTTAGTTAGTTCTAGAATATTCTGTTCTAGAATATTCTAAGGGATAGTACAAAAGGAGGGGGAATGGGAGAGTGAGGAAAACATGTATTGAGTGAATATTGGGGAACTGGGAATCTCTTGGGGCCTAAGTTTGTTGGCTCTGAGGGTGAGTTGGGGTCTTTTGGTGTCTAGTTTTGCTGTTAGTGTTTGTAAGGAGCTTGGCTCCATTACTGTTTTCGTCGATTTCAGTTTAATAAGATTGAGTTTCATCATCCATCAATATGCAAAACAATCAAGGGAAAAAACTCTAGGCGACTCGGGCTCTCATGCAGTTTTTTGTAACTCGTAGCAAATCCTTTTGCCAGTAAACAAACGTCTTCTTTGCCAATATCATTAATAGCTTGATAAGGACAAAAACATTTCTACTACATTATAATACTTCTAACTTTCAAATTCTATGTCAAGCCTACAACCGGACTATCTCTAATGGAAATTCTTGTTTTGTATTTATTCACATATATTCAAGCTCATAAGCTGGAAAACTGAGGTTTCTTCTTGGATGTGAGCCTAGTTTTGAGCATAGAGCATTTATACAATTGTGATTGCAACCACACTTTAAAACCATGGCTTAAATTATTTCTCAAGTTTATATTTCAACAGGTAGATATAGAGATTGATATTGAGTCCTCGCAATCATTCCCTACAACAGAAGAAATGAAAATTAAAGCACACATTTTAAGGTTTTGTGGCCTTTCTCTCTTTGTTAGTTTTTGTTTTCTCTTTTGTGCGAGCAGTTGTTTCATTTTGATATGTTGAAATTGTCTAACTATTGACAACTATAGATAATAAACATTCTTATGATGCTTTAATTGGATTTGATAGTGAGAAGTTTCCAACACATACTTCCCCATATCTTCTGGTTGCTTCCTATTTTCACTAATATTTTACTGTTGTAGGGAACAAGAGCGTAAGAGGAAAGAGGATGAAGAAAAAAAGTTTGAGAGAGAAAGGGAGAAGGTACATTAATTTCAGAATTTCTTCATACATAATAAATACTTATTCTTGTCTATGCTTTAATTGAATGTCTGTTAATCTACCATCTGTCATTAACTCATACAAGTAGCACCTTGTAGACGAAGATACTACTTTTCAAAAAATAGCAGCACATAAATCGATGTGTCTGCTACAAAGAGAACTACTCTCCAGGAACATGAGAGTAGTTTTTCCCTTTGTTTATAAAGTCCAAATCATACTCAATCTCAATTGACAATGAATAAACAAAACTTCAAATGCAACCAGATAGTGGAATGATGTCACAGAAGAGAACAAAATAAGAGCTTGCAAGAGACCTGACTACTGACCTAGGCTTAAGCCAATCAGGTCCAGACTAGTTTTCTGTGGGAAATTTATTTGACCAAAATAACATAGACAATTGCATGCACATTGATCAATTTGAAAGGGGGAATAAAAATTTGAAACAGTTGCCTCATATTTGCTTAGAAATAGAAGGTTGTGAGCATTTTCTAGTTTCTATAGCTACAGTTAAGGTTCTAGCTAACTAATTAATTCAATTTTAATCAATTGTGCACTAAAAAATTATATACTGAAGCCTGAAGAGAATAAACAAGTTTGAAAGTAACTGAACTGTGCCTCTTTAGATGAAAGTTCATTGTGTTTGAAAACAACAAAAGCTTGCAAGTGTATTTCAAACTGAACACTACTTTTTATTGAAGTGCTACTGATGAGTAATCTTATGCAAGCTCAAAACGGTATCGTTTTGGGTTAATTTAAAAAAAAAAAAAAAAAAAATTGCCACAAAAAGACTAATATAGTTCCCAAAATAAATCAAAATTACAAAAATTGTGATGAATTTTTTTCTACTCAAACCAAAATGGCATATTCCACCAGATAGCTTTATCTGGAAAAAAAAATATATGAAGACTTTTCTGGCCTTTCAAAATAAAGTCCCTAGATATTTTTATTTTCCTCAGGGAACCACATACATGTGGCATTAAATGTTTAATATAAGGAAGGGACTGGAATGTAATAATATTTATTCTGTAGTTCGACAATTTAGAAAACTTGTCCAATTGATTAGATAAGAAGTGTATTGTTCATATATTGGGTCGTCCTATGCAGCTAACCTCAAAAGAATTCGTGACACTTTTTTTTTTCCTTAGAATTCTACCTTTAATACCTTTTACAATTTTTCTGAAATAAAACACTGAAAATTTTGGAAATCCCTTCTTAAGATGCTTTTATTTAATTTCTCATAAAACAGTGTAATATCTGTTGCAAGAACAACATTTATTTAACCAGGAACTTAGTATTGGTTTCAAAACCTGTACATGATATGCAGGTGACATCAAGCTATGGGTACATATAGTTACCATATCTAGGTGAAGATGAAAGTAATTTTTTCGGTTAAATATTTCTGTTAGAGACATATAAAAACTATTAATGTAGCATTTTCCACTAGCTTAGGTTTTTAGGTTGAATTGGTTGTTTACGTAGTATCAGTGACTCAGTATCACAGGTTTGATCCTCACCGCTTCCCATTTTTGTGTGCGGGATTTCTTAGCATAGGTAAGTTTTTGAGTTGAATTAGTTCTTTACATGGTATAAGAGCCTTGTATCCCGGGTTCGATTCTCATCGCCTCCCACTTTCTCTTGTGGAATTTTCTTAGCACAAGTAGATAGGCCTGTATATTATCCACCCTTCAAGTCTGCCTAATGGGCTCTCGTGTGAGGGGACGTGTTAGAGATATAATTTTAAGCTTTTGAGTTAAATTGGTTCTTTACAATTTCATATCACAAAATTGTCCCTGAGGATGAATCCCATCAGTAACAATGAGCCCTCACCCTCTAGGAGCTTATCCCAATAAATATCAAAGATCTATAGTTGATTAATAGAAATTTTAGTAGAATGTATCTTCGGTTTGCAAATGATAGATATTTTTCTGCTTTGGCTATAATTATGTGAGCTGACTGTATCTCAAGTGTTTGTAGCCTCTAGAATAACTGGTTAGTTTTTTGCTATCATAAAGGTAGTTGAGATTTTCATTGGTTCAGGTTTTATCTGTTGCAGTTAGCCCTTTGACATGCCTGCATTATAATCTTTTTATTTCTTTGATTGTAGGAGAGGATTCAAGCAGGTAAAAAACTCCTCGAGGCAAAGCGAATTGCGGAAGAAAATGAAAGAAAGCGGTAACTTAATATTCAGTAGTTGCTTCTTTTTTATTTCTATAAGAAGTTAGTTGTTCGAAGGGCCGGCTTGGCTCAGCGGTAAGCTTGCTTGCCGTGGTGTGTCAGGTCGCGGGTTCGAATTAGTCTCTCTGCAAAAAGTAGGGGGAAGACTGCCTAGAATATTCCCTTCCCCAGACACTCACAAAGTGAGTATTTGAACTGGGTCGGCCCTTTTAAGAAGTTAGTTGTTCCAATTTATGTGTGTCTTATCCTGTTATCAGGTATTTAGTCTTGAAAAAAGCGGAAAAAGAAGAAGAGAAAAGAGCAAGGGAAAAAGTTCTCCAGAAACTAGAGCAGGATAAGGTACAGAACTAGCTTTCTAAATACTAGCTGTAAGAGTTTAGATCACAACTTTTGTTTTACTGTATTGTGTTTGACAAATTTCTTTTTCATAATTACATTAAGTCTTTTGCTCACAGTCCCTGAATGGTATTGTATCGATTTGTGGAAGCTAAAATATGTTTTCATTTGTGTTTGTCACGGAAGTATAAAACCCATTTATGTAGCCACACCTAATAGCTTAAAGTTAAATTGATTCTTTATATGGTATCATGGTATTAAGAGCTTCGGTGTCACGGGTTTAATTCTCACCGCCCCATTTAGTTAATAATTAATTAACTCGTGTAGCTTCTTAGCTAGATGGATCTGTGTATTATCCACACTTTAAGCCCAGTGGGCTCTCGTGTGAGGTTATGTTCTTGGGTTGAATGGACGCTTAACATGGTATCAAAGCCTCCGTGTCATAAGTTCAATCCTTATCGCCCCCTATTTAATTACTAAATAATTAAGTCTTGTGGAATTTCTTAACATGGTATCAGAGCCTCCGTGTCATGTGAGGGAACGTGTTAGAAATATATAAAAACTATTAATGTAACCTCACCTAACAACTTAAGTCTGTCTTATACTTTCAGAATTGCTTCTCTGAACACCTGACTAGGGTGGTTATAATTTATAAACACAACAGTCACCTAAATACTTTGAAGTCAATAGTCTTCTAAGTATATTCATTCCTGAATGTTAAAATGGCTCCATGTTCGTATATCTTCACAGTTAAATAGAAGGTCTAAACTTGGATTGCCTCTAGAAGGCCAAGCCATTGCGAGATCATCTGCTATTGAAGTAAAGCATGAAAAGGTATGATTAACATCTTGTGTTTTACGTTGAATTGATAGTTCCATGTATTTCATAATCGGATAACTAATTTTCTTTTCAGTTGCCCTTTTTATCCTTTTGTTGCAGAACGTAAGTTATCTAAACATTTTGACACTTTTTACATTAATGGAAATTGCAGAATTCGAAGCCTGTTTATACAAATGCAAAGGTTGAGCACTTGAGAGAATGTCTGAGGTCTCTCAAGCGTAACCACCTGGTGAATAACTTATATCTTCTTTCCTTTAACATAATTTCACTAGTATATGATTTAATACAGGTATTGGAGAGTCATTCTGTTAGATGGATATAGGATCATATGCTTCATTCTATACCGGATTGGTGCATTGAGGGTTTGTTGTATCATCCAAGGAAGAGTGACTAGGTACTATAGAACCAGGTCTCTCTGTGGGTGGTCAGATCAGATGTGTAGAGGTGGTGGATTTCCCAGTGTGTTATGGTGGAGAAGGATGTGATCTGTTCATCTTCAGAGTGCTAAAGTGTGTACACAAGAGGACAGAGAGAATGCAATAGGCGAAAGGTTCAAATGTCTTGCCTTCAATATCTTCATCCCTAATCCGCCCCACACTCCGGATTAGTCCTATAACTGGCTCAAAGAGTCAAAGCTTATGGAGATATCGGAGGGAGCCAACTTGCCTCAAAGAGTTAATTAGGGTTGGGTTAACTACAAAAAAAAAAAAAAGGTTCAAATGTCTTGCCTTAAGGCGTGAATTGTGCTTATATAGATAGTTGTGAAATGTTCAAAAAAATGTTAAGTGACATTAAATGGTTTCAATAGGTCACTGTGCGTAGTGCCAATCGTGAGGAGAATCATGTAGCAATCGTGGAGAATGTCCTAGCATATTGTTGATGTGGATGTTTTGTCTCTTAGCGAGAGTGGGGAGTTGGCCAAGTGGATTTGGATCCTCTCATGTGGAAAAGTGGTCTATTATACAAGATATCAATGAGTGGTTGTGATCAAAATAACATGATCATTTTTCCACATGAGAAATTTCATTCCGTGGCCGAGTAAAGGGTTCAAACCACTGGTCTAGAACAATAATAAAGAATGACTACACTCAAACCTAACTCTTCGCCTAATCTTTGTGTAAGATTTGTAAGTTAGTACTTTTGATCATAACACATGAGAATTGACGAGTAATCAACACATCCTGAAAACTTAACTAGAAATTATGGCAGGAAGTTTAAGAGCATGTTTTCTTTTGTTTCCCAAATTAATAGAATGCATGCTTTACTGTTGGTTTCTGAAGGTAAATAGAGTTCTGATAAAAATGTTACTATCAATAGCCTTACTTTTCTTCCTCAAATGTTTATTTTATCAAAGTTCATGTTTTCTATAGGTTGAACATACCAGAGTCAGAAGGGCCTTTGAAACACTTTCAGTGTATGTTGGAAATGTCACCAAGAATCCCAAGGAGGAAAAGTACAGGAAGATCCGACTGAGCAACCCATTATTCCAGGTAAAAAATTTATAAAATAGAAAAATTTCGTTGGGTAGTGGTAGGTTCCTTGTGTTTAATCATGTATGTTAAGCAACTATTTATTTTTTTAGTACAAATTAAGCAACTATTTTAGTTAGAACATAGAACAGTGAAAAATTTGTTCTGTAGATCAGACACATTTCTGAAGATCCATTGCGTTACAGAACTTGTTTGACATAGCGAACTCCTTCACTTGATGAACATGTCCTTTGTAGGATTCATTCGCCAGCATTGGAGTCATTTTGCATTGGTGTTTGGAAATTCCATGTCCATATTTTAACCCCTATGATCTTTTGAGAGATGCACCAATCTCATATTGGACGCTTCACAAGCCAGTTTTAATGTTTTATTGTATATCTCAAGCTAAAATTATTTTAGCATTTCCAACATCATTCAATGTGCATTTTTGTTTCCAAAAAGGAAAGGGTTGTTCAATAAGAAATATCAAAATTGAGAGCTACTACTTTATATAATGTGTTTTTGTGCCAATACTTCTCCTTTTTGTGCACCTCATGGAAATCCTTTGACACTGGTGTCAAACTTTAAAATTTGACACCAAATCCTAACCATTTATTTTCACCAATCAACGATTATCATTTATTGGGAATCAAACTTATTAATTAATTATTAATTCCTAATAAATGATAACCGTTGATTGACGGAAATCAATAGTTAGGATTTGGTGTCAAAATTCAAATTTTGTCATTGGTATCAAAGGATGCTATCATATATATATATATATATATATATATATATATATATATATATATATATATATATGATGGAGGATCCACTTACCACCACTAAAGTATACCACATTTACAACCAATTTAGAGGATCCACTTACCACCACTAAAGTATACCACATTTACAATCAATTTAATCACCGTTGGGTTAAAATTAAATTCAATGGTTCACGATTAATCCTTTATCTAATCACCTCATTGGATCAACATTTTATCTTTTTTCAAAAACTTTTTAGCATTCTCTCTCTTTAAAGTTTGATTCAATGGTGATTTTAATGGTTGTCAAGGTGGTATACTTTAATGGTGGTAAGTGAATCCAAATATTCATATATATATATATATGTGTGTGTGTGTGTGTTGGGGGGGGGGGGGGGGGGGGGGGGAATATCCTTCTTCATATATATATATATATATATATATATATATATATATATATATATATATTTGTCATTCAAAAAAAAAAAAAAAAAACTACGTAATACAATAACCTTAAAGTAGGGTTCAATAAGTAGCATCAAGGTACAAGATTGTTACATTGCCCTGAATATATTTTTATTGCTTTTTTTTTTTCTACATTTTTTGAACAGGAAAGAGTTGGAAGTTTAAATGGAGGTGTAGAGTTTCTTGAACTGTGTGGTTTTGAGAAAACGGGTGATTTCTTGTATCTTCCCGATGAAAAGGTTGACACGGAACTACTAAATTCAGCTGGTTTTGTCTTAAATTCTGCAGTGACAAATCCTTTCTTTGGACTTTTAAGTACTTAGGAAACTGATGTATAACTCCCTTGTCAAGCATATGTAGTGTTAAACGTTAACCATGGGAAAGAATGTAGCTTACTTTATTAATTTAACATCACTTTTTTTCTTTTCTTTTTTAATTGTTGTAGGTCTTGTATTGAATAGAGGAAATGTCTTTTTAATTTATTGATCATTGACCTTTATTACTTTTGTTTCTTCTCCTTTTATGCTCAAATTGTTTAAGCTTTGGAGATACTAAAGCCCATCCTTTATATTCTTGAAATAAGCAAGTCACTTCCCAGTTTGTTTTTTAATCAAAAAATTCTCTCAAACTTGAGTTTATGATAACATAAAGGGTGAAGTATGTGTCATTTTAAAGGATGTAAAGTTGTGTCATTTTAAGAGATAGGTAAAGTAGAAGAGGGAGTTGACAAAAAATAATAAAGATGTGGGTCCCACCTCTTTGTGAGAGTAAAAAGATATAAATTATGTCATTTAAAAGGACAAATACTTTTCCCTAACATAAAAAACGGTGAAAGTAGCAGCAAAACAGAACCAAGCCAAGCCAACTCAGCCCTATCTTAGACTCGACTCTACAAGAATAAGCTCGGCTCATTAATAAAATGAGCTTATTCTCTTGACTAAGTTTGACTCACCTTTAACTCAGCCTACTCGAAATTCATGAGCCAAGTTTAAATCTTATACTAAATAAATAATTTTTTAATTTATTTGTAATTGAAAAACATATTTAACATTATAACAATTTAACATGTAAAATCAAGTGTGTATATATATATATATATATATATATATATATATATATATATATATATATATATATATATATACACACACTAGATTATATAATATTATAATATACATAATGCTATTAAGTTGAAAGAAGTGCCATTTAGTGCAAATTGAGTTTTTTTAAGCGTTAACAATTTTTTTAACCAAACGTATGGGGATTTATAATATAAGTGGATAGAGAAAAAAAAAATTATACACAAAACATCTTCTCATTTTGTGCATTTATAGCTCTATGTGCGCATTCTTGAAACTACAAAATCAATTCCTAGTTATTATTTTTTAATCAAGGGTTTCTAAACTCAAATTTAAGTTTGATTAATTATACATTTATAAAAAATAAAGGGGTAAGTTGGGGTAGAATTAAAAATATGAGCCGTGACCCACAATTGGTTTTGTCAAAATAACCTAAATTTTATTTATTTATTTATTTTGGAGAACAACAAAATTATGGGTTGACATGTGGGTCATGCGGGTCAATACACGACACAACGTAGTAATTCATGCCATTTATCTAAGCCCGTACATAATCTATTTTATACCACATGTTGACACGACCCGCATTTCGACATCTTATCGTAGGTCAACCTGTGAGTCAGAACATATTTTGTCACCCTTAATCAAAATCATTGTTGTTACCTATATAGCACCGATATCGACACAAGACACGGGACATGACACTCCGATACGTTAATTCTAAAAAATGTTAGATTTCGACACGTTAAGATACGTTTTGATATTAAATAATATTTTTAATTTATTTTGCGTATATTATTTTTAATGTTCAATAATTTAACAAAAAAACTTGTAATACCCATTAATTTTGTAAAGAAACATAATATATCACAAATATATATATATTAAATTCAATAAAATGATAATAGTAATCCAACAAATCTAATAGTTAGAATTAAAAATGCAACGCAACGCAACCCAACCGTTGAACATGGAGTGTCGGGAAATGTCGGATACGACACATTGAAATTTTTGAAGTGTTGGTGCTTTATAGGTTGTAGCTATTAAATTAAATGACTGATAAGCATATATGTAGTAAACAAGAAAATAATCTCCATTATCCTTTTTGCGGTGCGTACACTTATACAAATTACGAAGAAGTTAAATTTAATCAATTGGACGCATCAACAAGCTTACCTAAATTAGGTGAAGTTATAAACAAGAGTTTTGACAGATAATTTATCAAAATTTAAGGTCTGTATAAGCTGCCACCACCTCAACACTATGTATGCCAAAATAACACTCATTTTTTAACCGAGGCGTGTTAATTACATGAAATGATACAAGAAAGAAACCCTCAATTTGAACAAATGATAATAACTAATGACTTTAAAAAGTAAATAACCCAAACACGACGTAGAAAAATATTATAAAAGTGAGGACAGAAAAATAAATTAAAAAATAAATAAATTCAACCACCAAATTGTTTTTGGTTCATGCAAGACACCAAATGATTTTTCTAGTATGTAATAGTGGTGGTTGCTCTAGAGGGACTAAGAAATTAGACGGGTGAAAGGGAAATAAATATGAATATGATGTAATTTTCGGCTGTTTCTAGAAGCTAAGAAGGAATGAGGAGTTACATTTGGAAGAAAGAGTATAGTATGGTATGGTAAGCGAGGAAGTGCCAGTTAAAGATAGTGGGTGGCATGAAAAGGGAAAAATGATTATCTAAAAGTAAAAATGTTATTTTGTCACAATTCTCATGACCCAAAGTAAGCCTTTCACCCGCTGCCTATCATTTACAATTGACCAATGCATTTCAAAAATTCTTCTCAAGTCTATAATATCTCTTCAGTCCCCTTGGTATTTTTTTTTTTTTGTCTATAATGCTTCTCCTTTTAATATTATTATAATAGCTAATTATTAGCTCTAATTGACTTTTCTTTTGACCCAAGATAATACTCCTCTAGTTTCTAAAGGACTTAAAAGAAATTTTTGAAGTGTTATACATGGAACTCATATGCCCACTCACTCTGCACACCCTTAAACTGACGGAGAGCATGAAATAATCATGTAAGGACTCACACAATTAATAATTTTTTATAAAGAATAAAATCATATTTAAGACATTTGTTGAGACAATTCACTAGTTACTTATGTCACATCCCGAGTGCTAACGAGGGCGGGGAGTGATCATCAGTGCAAAGATGCACGGACAAGGAGCGGCTCCTGACAGGCTTCCGGCGGTGGTTACATACATGAATGAGTCGAATCGACACCCGAAAGAGAGAGATTCCAAAGACTGTGCAGGTATGAGACTGCACAGTTTGGGATAGCTTATAAGAATTAATTTATACTACCTATAATAACAAAATGCATCTTCTTTTCGGTATCCCGAAACGGAAGAACTCCACCGTTAAGCGTGCTTAACATGGAGCAATTCTGGGATGGGTGACCTGCTGGGAAATTTTTTCCCAAAAAGTGTGAGAGTGAGGAAAAAGCACACTGAAAAGTCTCGTATTAGTATGTGAGGATAATTATTACACGTAATGTATATGTATTTTCAAACCCCAAAATGCACTTCGTACCCTTTCACATTCCCTTTCGCTCCTGTGGTGGGACTTCCTATAGACTTACTCCAATGTCCACTTTAGCAGTATATCATCACTTACACCAAAAAACGGGACATCACACTACCACAAGTTTGACATTGAGGAAGTTATTAGTAAGGGTTATGGTCTCGCCTAATGGCCTAAACATATTTAAACCAGAATTTTTGGACATCACACTACCATAAGTTTGACATTGAAAACAAAATAAAATTACGAAGACTACTTTAATAATTTTAAAGTTGTAAGGACTAAAACATAAAAAGGTCAATTTTTTGGGAACGAAATCAATATTTATTCTAGTACTTTTTCATTGTAAGTAGACATTTTTCTTATTTGATAATCTTCCGAAAAAAATGATACTAACATATTACCTCCCGTATTCATTTTAATCAACCTTTTTTTTTTCTTTGGATACATTTTATAAACGTTTCATTATTTTGCAATTTAGATCCAAAATTACACTTTTGCCTCCATCCATAGATGCTCATGTCTGTGGATTAAAAAAACAAATTACAAGCACTTGTGCCCATATTTATGAATGAATAAATAAGGTTGTTACATTTAAATTGAACCAATAAATTTGGATCTGATTCCGTGTTTATGTTTTCCCCAATTGGGATTTTGAAGCAAGGAGCCGACCCAATGACTTAGAAGAAATGCAATCACAAACAACTTCATTATGCATGAGAAATGAGACTTGACACTGTTTGGCAATAATAGAAATCTTACACAAGCTAATGCCGCAGTCATTTCACTTTAATTGTCTTGAAACAAGCTAGAAAATGGATTTATAGCAAGTTAACCCATGTTTGGTATTTCATTTTGGTACCAATCTCAGGGTGTTGAATCCATTCCCTCTTCACAGTATTACACCGGGTCGTTACAACACCATTAGCGCTTGAGGCATCCAACAGATGTTCTTGATGTTTTGCTAGAGAGGGAAATTTCCACCCACGAGTGTTCAAACCTCAGGACAAATTCAAAAGGCATACTCCTATCAAATCTGTTAATTACTAGGCACAATTAAAAGCTCTAGGAGATTGACGGGTTTAGCCAAATAAACTCCAAAACTAACCTGAATCATGTCTAAAAAATTGAGAAAATAAAAAATAATAATAAAATGAAGACGTCAAATGAGCTATGCTATTACACTGGTTTCAGTATGATGATCCATCTTCTAGCACAGTCCATAAACAACAGGTCCTTCCGGTTAAGAATAGCAGTACCAATACTACATGTCAAACTTTCGACTCTAATGCTAAAAGTATCTTCTTTCTTGGCCCCTGGAAACAACAAGGAATAATCATAATGTGTTTGAACAAAATCAAATGGGTATTAATGAATGGATTACTAGTCAAAACTGAAGCATGTTTGCCGGAAGTTAGGGTGGAATGCAGGTTATTTAGTCAAATACTTCCAGTATAAACACACAAGCCTTGTCTGAAATCCGTAATCCACCAAGGACCTAAACCCCGGTATTAATGTAAAATATTACTAATCACAAAATGAATGTAAAGAACGTATGATATTCAAGTTAAGTTTTGCCAACCAGACTTAAGATTTTGTGACACAACCCCTTTTAATTTACCTAGCCTTTTTACTATTACTACATTTGCATTAAAATTAACCTTAACAATGTCATCTATTATCATTTTTCGCATGTCCTATGAAGTTTAGAGCAAGTGAAAATTCTCCCAATTTGTAGCCAACCATAGAGAATGGAGTCTAAGGCATCATTTCGATTTACAAGGGCATTTTCATATTGATCATGAGTCACATTACCAATCAACATCAACATCAACATCACCTTTATCCCAAATTAATTGGGGTCGGTGGTAGATGAACCCACATAAAAGATATAAAACGGTTGAAAAAAATAAAAAAATAAAAATAAAAATAATAATAATAATAATAATTTCTCCATTCCGTTCTAAGACATACTGACCGCCAATCTATATCCCACTCCATTAAATCTTGTTTTACTACCTTCCCCCAAGTAAGTTTCGGCCGACCTCTGCCTCTTTTTGTGTTAAGCTCTTGATAACAAACTTCTGCTCTTAAAGGAGCATCCAAGGGCCTTCTCATCACGTGCCCAAACCACCTCAATCTATGTTCTCTCATCTTCTCGGCTACCGGTACTACTCCGACCTTTCGTCGAATATCTTCATTTCTTATCTTATCCATCCTTGTGTAACCACACATCCACCTTAACATCCTCATCTCTGCTACTTTCATCTTATGCTCATGTTGCCTATGTGCTGGCCAGCATTCCACTCCATATAGCATTGCCGGTCATACTATCGTTTTATAGAATTTTCCTTTTAACTTAAGGGGGATTTTGCGGTCACACAAAAACCCAGATGCACTGCGCCATTTCATCCACCCTGCTCTGATTCTGTGATTTACATCCTCATCAATCTCTCCACCTTTTTGTAAAATGGAGCCCAAGTATTTAAAAGTATCTTTTTTGGGTACCTCTTTACCACTTAAATGCACGGGCTCTTGGTCCCCATCTCGTACCAGAGAAAACTCACACTTCAGATACTCAGTCTTGCTTCGACTTAATGTGAATCCTTTGGATTCCAATGTGCTTCTCCACAATTCAAGTTTTCTATTAACACCCTCATTACTCTCATCAATAAGCACAATATCGTCTGCAAAAAGCATACACCATGACACTTCCTCTTGAATATTTTTTGTTAGTTCATCCATAACTAAGCATACACATTACCAATGGGACTGCAAAATATAGCTGAAGAAAAACAGAAAAACAGAAAATGAAAAAAAGTACACTAGTCCAAAACTTGCTCAATGCATACCATTGGAATACCCATAGCCTTGAGATCTTCATCAGTCATATGATTAAGAGCTGTCATATCAACCTGAAAAAACAGCTTTTACATATAAATATTAACTCTTGATTGTCAAATCAAAACTAATATAAGGCAATGAACTTTCACTAATGGGGGAAATAGATAACCAGATGTACAACATACTTCTTCAGCTTGAAAAGTTATGAGATACTTTTCGAGACCCAAGGACTGCAAAAATTCATCTACTGAAGGATCGGCCTGTAAAGCAAGAACAAGAATTTATATTCCTTCAATTTGCCTTCAATTAGTTTAGAAATTAATTACAAAAAGTTTTTTGAAAAGAACTGACTAACTTTTACCTATTATGAAACATAAATTAAGATAGATTCATCTACTTACGGAGAAAATATTAAGCTATAAATTAAATAAACATGAAATTCTGTAATATAGTAGATTCAACACAAAATGACCACCAACCAGCACATCGACAGTTTTAAGTTTCAACACCTGAAACTAATATTATCTTGATGTCCATTTGAGTACAACTATTCATATCCACATTTTAGAAGTATTGAAAATAGGTTGATAAGAAGTCCCACATCATTAAATTAGTCTTATGTAACTGTCATAGTCACTTTATATAATAGAGCCTTAATTTAGCTCTTGAAACTATTTAAATTGTAAAAAAGGGTTCTGTGTATTATATATCTTTCCAGCAATGATAGGTTACAACATATTTACAGACTACATGGAGTGAAATAAGGAAACCAAGTCAATAGTAATTAAGAAGAAAAGGAACCCGATCCTAATTGATTGTGATTGATTCCCATAAATTAGGGATTTGACAATATACCTAATATATATGGAAATAATAATCATTATATTCTGATTTTCCACACTTTCCCTCAAGTTGGGAGATATATATTGATCATTCAGAACTTGCCGATCAGATCTTCAAACACTAGTCTAAGTAGGCCTTTAGTAAGGAGAAAATGGTGTTGAACTTGGCAACCGGAGCAAAAGTCTCATGATAATATATTCTATGTGTCTGGGTGAATCCCTTTGCAACCAATCTGACCTTGTATCTGTTTATGCTATAATATGAATTGAATGTTGGGAATCAAAGTATGAGTAGTTAACTTTCAAATTAGTTAGAAATGAACATATAAGTGTAAGAACCTATAAACCTAACTCCTTAAGATTTTGAGTTGAGATATTGTGTAGAGCCCATTTATTTTGGTGGATTTCCACTTAACCCGTTCATGGTAGTTCGCTACCATGGGCTTTCCCTCCTTACCCAACAATGATATCAGAGCCAATTGTTGATTGGCCTATGTGAACCAAGCATTTGGAGATGGTGGATAGTATTCAGGTTTGTGAGGCTTCTAAACCCATGTTAGCCAAGGACTTGATGAGTACACTCAAGCTTTAATGTATCCCCATGAATAATTGAATAAGCTTCCGCTTGAGGGTGAGCAAATGTGGGCTTGGGACTAACACTTGAGGGGGTGAATTTTGAGAATCCAAGGATGAGAAGTGAAGTCTCAAACTGGTTAGAAATGGACTAAGTGAGAATCATATAAGTTGAAGGACCAACAAACCTAATACCTTAAGGTTTTAGGTTAAGATATAGTGTTGGGCGACTTAATGTGGTGGATTGCCATTGAGCCCATTTATGGTAGTTCTCCCCTACCATGAGCTTCCCTTCCTAACCCAACAAAAACACATGGATTTAAATACTTGCCTCTCTTTTCCATGTTACTTAACATTGTATCAGAGCAGTATCATCCTCTTTGACATGTCCCACAACTTTTTTACAACCGAGTTCCTTGACCCCCTTTACTACAATTTGGTATTTTGGGTTTCTTGGTCCATCATTTCAGCCATTTTCTAGCAACCAGGATTTTTTCTAGTGAGATTTTTGGTGCCGATGAGACGAGTCCATCCGTCCAAGACTTAGGTCCAAAAGCATTCTCTTGCGCTATTGCGAAGACTTTTTCCTTCCCTGCGTTAATGTTCACGCACTTTTGGTTGTTAGGTATTGTTAGAGAAGTATAAAACATTAATGTAGTCTCATCCAACAGCTTAAGCTTTATGGTTGAAATGGTTCTTTACATGATATTAAAGCCTCAGTGACCAAGTGGTCACGAGTTTGATCCTCACCGCCCCCATTTAATTAATGAATAATTAAAACTTGTGGAGTTTCTTAGCACGGGTAGATAGGCTTGTGCATTGTCCACCCTTCAAGCTCAGTGAACTTTCGTGTGAGGGGGCATGTTAGAGAAGTATAAAACCATTAATGTAGCCTCACCCAATAGCTTAAGCTTTGTGATTGAAATGATTCTTTACAGGTATGACTTATGTCTAATTCTGGTTTTGATGTCCTTCTTAAGGATGTTCTCAAGCCCGAGTTACCCATTTTAAGCAATTATATCAACGTTCCATTATGTATAGAGAAAGTTAGCTGTCCACATTCTTCTCTCATCAGATCCAACCCTTCGAGTCGTTGTTTATCTCTTTTCCTATGCCAACATAACATTGAGGGGGAGAAATTTTAAAATTGCACTCTACACTTGTTGGATTGTCCCAAATGTTGCTTGGCCCCATCGATCTACGTCCCAAATGTTGTGTCAGCCCTTGTCCTAAATACAGCCTGAGCCCTGTCGAACTTTGTCCTAGACGTGTGGTTGAAGCTTGCAAATGTTGTTCTTGATGATCTTAAAAAGTTTTACTTCTTATTGTGTATACTTGCCAGGACACTTCCGTAGATGGTCATTCTAGCAAAGTCTTTTCTTTCTTGGTTATGCAATTTTTTTCAACCAGCTCTTAAGGCAAATGGTTATTCCAACCACCTTGCTGAGTTGCCTTACTAGCATTTTTCATCTCTCCAACGTCTCCACCATTCCTGAGTTGACTTTGCAACCATGTTTTGTATAGCCCAAATAAGAGTAATTTTATAATATACCCATGGGTAACTGAACTCGGTGCTTTAGTAATTTTTGAAAAAAAAACTGTATTATTGCATTACACTAGCTAATCATCCATATACCCTCACAAAGCAATGAAAAGGAAGAAATCAAAATAGATTCTTGTTCAGTTCTTAAATATAAAGTTCCATGCATAAAGGTGATCATAGAACATGACATGCATTAAAATTGATGTAAAGAACCAAATAAACAATAAGTTTTCATCAATTATTTAAAAAAATTTAAAAATTAAAAATCAAATCAATAATACCTTTCTTGACAACTTTTTAGCAGCTGGATTAGCTGGTCTTTTCATCTGTACTGCAGGAGCCTCAATACCAATGCTTTTACTGTTTGGTTTAACAACCACTTTTGACTTTGGTGGATCATAGTTTTTAGGTCGTGGAATCATTGTCCCAGATAGCCTTTCACGGAGATCCCGCACATTTGAAATAGAGCTCTTTCCGCTCTGTGCTGCAGGTTGCAGACCTTTCTTTTGAAGCTTAAGACGAAGATCATGAGCAGTAACTTTGTGACCTTCACAAGCCATTAACAAACGGTCAAAACGATTCAAAAAGAACAATTGGCATCCAAAAATAGTGGTAACTTATACTTGCATAAGTGAATAACATAATCAATCCATACTACTAATCTGGCGTTCAACATCATCAAAGAGATCATGTTCCCATTTGTCATCTTCCCGATGCCTGCACCAAAAAAAAAAAAAAAAAGACTTTAAATATATCATCAAGATTTTGTTTGAATAAGCATTCAAACATCGAAAATGAACTTGCAACATAAAAAGTGCATAGTAACTGAAGACAATAAGCAGTAACTCAGCAGAAGAAGGAGACTTAGTTTTGCCTTCTCATGTGATATGTTGAAGACAATAAATGCACTTTCTGACTACAATGTTTCTACCTAATATAACCATCACGAGAGTATATAATGCTGCAAAAATATCTGAAGTTTATCAAACAGGCGATTGTTAGAAATCTTCCAAGCATCAACAGTTAGTTACAGTTAGAGTATCAAAAGTTAGTTAAAAAAAGCGAGAAGACAATGTATTAATAATTGAAGGGAATCAATAGTGAGGGGTCTTTCATTTTGGAGTGGAGATTGGAAGCCTCACAAATACCTGCATAGAGTGGATCTATAGGATGAACACTCGATTGATCCAGTGAACAATGAAGGAGATTGGAGATACTCTTGTTTTTGAGGGAGCACACTTATGGTTGGGTTAATCGTTTGGAGCAATACTTCCATATCAAGGGGGTAAACAGAAGAGGAAAATTGACAGTGAGGGTGGCTATAAAGGGAAGGGCTTTTTTCCAGCGGTGGGAGTGCATCTCATCAAATCCATCTTAGGAGGGATTCAGAACTATAGTTGCAAGATGGTTCCAACAGGCAAAAAAACCCATATTAGATGTTATTAGAAGCATCATCAATAGAGGAATTTCAGGAGAAATTCTAGTTGTATGCTGGTACCCTGAGGTTCACTGCTCAAGAATACTTTTGGAAGCAGAGGAGGATTCCAAAGGTATCAGATGCTGAATTGCAAGAAAATCACACAAAAGGGTTGGGTTTCATGTGTGCTGAACAACACCGTCCTCAACACATGCAAGAGCAAGCAATTTGAAGTAATACTGATGGAGGAAAGCTGATGGGTTTGCTGCAGAATCATGGGTGAAGGAGTGATTCCTGAATTTCACCTTCACGACAAGTTGAAACTTTCGGAGGAGGTAAAGCAAAACTAGAATATGACTGTATTTTTTTTCTCTTTTCATATAGAGCATAGGCAGTACAATTTATAGGGAGATGGCTTGACATATGTTTAGCAGATCAAATCGCTCAGAAACAGGAATAAAAAGAGAAATAGAATTATTTTAGGTAACAGAATAATTCCAGAGTAACAATTAATCCTAATTAATCCAAATCAATATGAATATCAACCTCACCTTTATTGCAAACTAGTAGGGATCGGTGGCAAATGAACCCAAATGAAAAATAGGAAAATATTGAGAAAAAAAAGAAAAAGAAAAAGAAAAACATAAGAAAAAAAGTAGAAAATAAAAAGGGCCATGAAAAATTTAAAATAAAATGAAAATAGAGATATATAAGAGATAAAAATACTTAAGAGAAAAGAAAAAATAGAAATAAATAACAAATTAAAGAAATAAAAGGAAAAATAAATATATAAGAGAGGAAAAATAGTGAGGAAAAAAAAGAGGGAGAGGTAAAAAAAGAAAAAAAAAAGGAGATACAGAGGAGAAGTAAAAAAAAGGATCATCTAGAACATAGGAAGAAAAACGAGTCTAACCCTCCACGATGTTGACAGCTTTACTCCAATCCGTCCTAAGACACACCATTTGTCAATCTATATCTCACTATATTAAGTCTTGTTCTACTACCTTCCCCCAAGTAAGTTTCGACCGACCTTTTCCTCTCCTTGTGTCAAGTTCTTGGTAACAGAATTTTGTTCTCATGGATTATCTAGAGGACTTCACATTATGTGCCCAAACCACCTCAATCTATGTTCTCTCATCTTTTCAACAACCTGTACTACTTTTACCTCTCGTCGAATACCTTCATTTTTTATCTTATTCATCTTTGTATGACCACATATCCACCTTAACATCCTCAATTCCGCTACTCCTATTTTATGCTCATGTTTATATGCAGCCCCTCAGGTATCAATATCAAGTATGTACTTTGTTTTGGCATCTCAGCCTCTGTTTCATATCTTCTTTCCAGGTCCATTTTTTCATTTTTTTTTTTTATTGTAAAGCAGGGCCGGCTTGGCTCAGCGGTAAGCTTGCTTGCCGTGATGTGTCAGGTCGCGGGTTCGAATCAATCTCTCTGCAAAAAACAGGGGAAAGACTGCCTAGAGTATTCCCTTCCCCAGACACTCACGAAGTGGGTATTTGAACTGGGTCGGCCCTTTTTTTATTGTAAAGCAGCTAGCCATAATCCCAACAACCCAGCCAAGCCTTGAGTTCTTAACTGCAACACCCAGTCACTCAGCATGTCCAGCATCTGGAACATTTTCCTTTTGTGCTTCCTTTACAAGATTTATGGTGACCAGTGACCTTATGACGCTATGACGCTATGACATTATCATTAATTATTTTCATGTTTTGCCTTTCTTTGTATTTTTTGCCATCCTAACCCCCAATCACCTCACTTTTGCTGCCTTAGATATCTTAGTAGCCATATGAGTCCTAACAATTCTGTCCCTCTAAAAGATTCACCTTGTCCCCAAGGCTTGGGTAAGTGCCGCAGGTTAGAGAAGTATATAAATCATTGATGGGTCTTCACTTAACAACTTAAATTTTTGGGTTGAATTGGTTCTTTACATGGTATCAAAGCCTCGATGTCACGGGTTCGATCCTCACTGCCCCCCATTTTCTCTTGTGGAATTTCTTAGCACAGATAGGCGGGCCTATGCATTATTCACTCTTCATGCCCAATAGGCTCTTGTGTGAGGGGGCGTGTTAGAGAAGTATATAAATTATTGATAGACCTTCACTTAACAACTTAAGCTTTTGGGTTGAATTGGTTTTTACACCATATAACCGTTGAAATAACTCCACCTCGGTCCAATGCTTCAATTACACTGTTTGGGTTCCCAATTCCTTGTGAACCTTATTTGTTCCGCTCACTCCCACCAGTGTCTCCTCCCTGAGCTTCACCCTGGTCACAGTTCAAAGCATGGGCACTGAATCAGCAGATGCCAAAGTACTCTGGTCCCAGTAATTATCATCTATTTTGCCTTTAATGTTGCCAAAGAAGTGTTCCAATTGGCCGCCTCTTTTTTTTTTCTCAGTAAGAGATGCATCAACATCAGAATATGTATCAACTATACGAAGATTGAATTCATAAATCACTTGGAACACCAAACCAAAAATATTCTCCACAAGAACCTCTGCCATTTTAGTTGAAATGACTTCCTTCAAAATGAGCATATCACCATAACCAATGCACAATTCATACACATCTGTCACAATGCAGACATCATCGAGTCCTAAGCATTTCACTCTTAATGAAAAGTATGCTTCTCCAGGATCAAGCGTAAAACATTACATTAGCAAACATATAAATGCTAAATTGAGTAAATTCAAATATCAAGTGCCCTAGCAAATTGCAATGCTAAGTATTCAAATCCCAACCGGATAACGTGGCCCAAAGACTACTCAAAACCAACAGCCACAAGATGATAACCCTTAGACCAGACGGTTTTGCGATATCCATCTAAGTTCCTACTAAGTACTAAATAGCATCAGTTTCAAAAAACTATTCATTGACAGTACGCTCAAGCTACTCCCCTTCCTCCAGTGTCCAATCCAAGATAGTTCCCTAATTGCTTGGCTATAGCCAATAAATCAATCAAACAGCATCCCAGAAACCTAATACACGCACTCTCGTCAGAATCCTACCTACCACTAACCAGACACGTTCACAATATAAAGCTTGAAACCCATGTGCATATACCCTCTCACAAGCAATACTAGCATGGAAGATAATGCGCAGCAATACTTATACTTATACACATACTACTCAAATGAATATCAACAGAAAACCAGCATAAAAAACAATATGATTCAAATCGAAGCAAGATCCATGAATATCCACTATAACCTTAAGGAAATAACATTCACATTAATAATAATAATAATAATAAACATAACTGAATAAAAATTGCAAACCTCTTGCCGGTGATTTGGCGTTGCTGACGAGTAGAGTCACTGATACCATTCCCGTTAAGGCGTTCCTTCACGGACCTCCTCGCTCCACTCTCCACCTCATCAGCATACATCTTTTACGGTTTAGTTGGTTCGAAATCGAGAGAAGAATTAACCCCAAAACTATGAACCCTAATTTCGCAGCAGAGGAGAGCGGAAACTGAAGGGGAGTACGCACGATTCGCGGAGGAACGTGCAGTGTATTCAAATGCAGAAAACGTAGCAGAGAGTCAAAACCCTAACACTCTTTTCTTCTTCCTCGTCAAAGGATGTTGAAAAATTGAAGGAAAAACAATGCGAAGGGTTTTATGGGAGAATTGGAGTTCCGGGGAAAAGGAAAAAAAGTGAGGAATCGAAAGATTTGAAATGTTAAATATTTGGTATGAGGTTTTGTTTGTGCTGAGAGGAGAGTAAGGGAGACAATTATAGAGAGAAAATTGTTTTTGGTACGGATCCAAGGGGGACTCGATTTGGCGCCTGGTAGGAAGTAGAGCTGGTAAATTGCGCGCAGGGCGGTTTCAGTTTTCCAAATCCTCATCCCGCCAAACCCATCTAGATTGATTTTTATTTTTATTTTTTTAATTTTTAATATAAAACATTATAGGCTTGGCCCGGGCGGCCCGCCCAAATAGGACGAGCTGAGATATCTAGCCCACCTTCAAAGGTGGAGTGGGGCGGGCCACCCCACATTTTGGCGAGCTGGGACGGGGTGGGGCGGGCAGCCCGCTTTGTCACCTCTAGTAAAAAGATATGGCAAATGACCACGTTTCAATACATAAACGATATAATAGTTGATGATCCCGTCGAATCAAATAAAAATAGGAAGAAAGAAAAAATGAACTCAATAAACTAAGGTAAAAGTGTGTGTCATTTTAAAGGATGTAAAGTTGTATCATTTTAAAAGAGAGAAAGAGATAGATAAAGGAAATGAGAGTGTTAATAAAAAACTAAAGGTGTGGGTCTCACTTCTTTGTGAGAGTGAAAGGATATAAGTTATGTCATTTAAAAGGATAAACACTTTTCCATAAACTAAATTTAGAAAAATTAAAAAACGAAAACCAAGGATGTGTTTGATTTCTGTTTTGAAAAAGAGTTTTTTAGTTTTCAGAACAAAAAAAAAAACTAAAAAACTCATTTGGTAAGACCTGTTTTGTAAAAAATATTTTGAAAACTATAACTATTTTTTTGTTTTTAAAATCAAATTTAGAGAACATGTATGAGTTGTTTTTGTTTTCTGTTTTGGTTTTTAACTTTCAAAAAGAAAAAAATATATAGAAAACAATTGTTTCCATAACTATTTTACAAAACAGTTTTAAGAACAAAAAATCAGAACACAATCAAATAGCTTTAAGAAAAAAATATAGAAAACAACTATTTCCATAACTTACAAAACAATTTTAAGAACAAACAAAAAGTCTTTTGATTGGATTACATTGCTATTTTTCAAATTCTGAAAAGGGTGTATTGGATTGAGATTCCAAAGGATTTTAATGGATTATTTTTGGATAAAAAAAATTTATTGGTATACAATTAGGATTTTAGTGGATTGAAAAAAGTTGTGGTATTCAATTAAGATTTTAAAAGATTATTTTAGAGTCCGTCTAAATACGTTGGTATTCAATCAAGATTTTAAACAATGGAAAAACAATCTTGTGATATCAAAAATCTAACGATTTTAATGGATTTTCTATTAGTGAGAATTTCGTGAGACTTTGTAGTAAGAAATATAAATATGATGCTTCTCTCACGATCTCACCCAAACCCCTAGGATTTCTTGAGATTTCTTGCAATATTTTCTTCTTCCCGACCCGCTTGAAATCGGGTTCCGTCGTGGGAGCTTCGTCAAAACTCAAAAATAGCAAATGTTTTAGTTGTTTTCATTACAAAAATAATCCAAAAACAACAAACTAACGAGATATTAATATAATCTATCTCAAAAACAGCATATTTTTTAGTCATTTTTGAGAAATTTTGAAAGTTTAAAAAATTATTTTCACGCTATGGGTCGCGTTTTTCTTGGCACAAAATAGTGTAATTTTTGTATTAAAACAACATAAAATAATGGAAAAATATCAGTGGAACTAAAATTCTCAAACCAATTTTTATTTTACATCAATGAAACAATATCAATTTAAAAAAAAATTGAAACTTTCATAATATGAATCCTATATTTCGGAACAATACATTTATGAATGAAATTCAAACAATTTTTGTGTCAATAGATAACTAAAAACTTGTTTTTCAAAAGTCACAAAGCAGTTTAATGTTTCATTGTATCGATTGAAAAAAAAAATGAGAAATTTTCTAAACTTTCATATAATAAAACCCATAAATCCAAATTCAAAATCTTATTAGAACATTCAATGAAAATATGCATATGATATATGGTTAGAAAACTCTCATTACGTAGAACAAAAATCCTAAGATTTTCAAGATCAATTGCAAAAAATTCCGAACAAAATTTTATCATGAACTGTATGTTCTATATGCAAATTTAGAATTATTTTAAAAATTAAAAGAAAATTGGGTCTTATAGTCATATATGCATAGCTTTGATACCAATTGAAGAAGATAACTTTCAGCCCATTAGTCAAACCCAAGAGAAGGAATGAGAAAATGATAATACATGGATGACTAGTATAACTTTAGATATGTGAAAAGCCGTTGCTTAGTAATTTTGAATGAATGTTTGTTAAATATTATATTATGTTTTACTAATATATGAAGAGCTTTGATATGTTATTTTCTGAAAATGTATCTATTTATATGATGATATTGGATATGTTGTTGAGCTGGATTATGTTTTTAGTGCATTTGCCATATGTATACGTATGTGGGGTATTCACACGAGATGGTAACCCCTGAGCATGTCAGGCCACATGCAAGATGGTAAACCCGTGTGTGAAGTACAGAGTGGACTCCTTGTATTGTGGGTTGTAGACGTACGTAATCCCTACCTTTTGTTCTCTGGCCAGTACCATGCATACACACATGAAATGGACATATGCTGCATTGCACATATATCTACCATCATACTATTGTTATCATTTTTGAACTTATATTGCACATGCAAGTGAGCTTGGGGTAGAGAGATCCTTGAGGACCCCTTGTCTTACTGAGATTTCTCGTTTGAGATCTCACCCGGTGTGGGGCACATTTTCAGGTACAGGTACTTCAGGGATTGAGACCTCTAGCGGCAGGAGGTCGGAGTTGAGTTAAGATGATGCATGCGCCTTGCCATATTATTATGATTTTTGCTTTGCTTTTATGTTTTATGGCTGTGGTATTTGAGACATGACTTGCTGATTATGCTGATTTATTTGGTGAGCACGGGGATTGTCCATGCCACATTGGTATAAGTTGTCTTATTTCAGATTGAGTTGTATTATTGTATCAGGACATGTATAGTCTATGTGTTGTAGTTCCATGACTTGATACATTATTTATATTATGAGGTTATTCAGTGTAGTATTTATTGCAATTTACATACAGACGGACTTTGAAAAAAAATAAGTAAATCCACTTGGTTAATACGATAATGTTCATAATTGGAAAAATTTAACTTCCACATTTATTTAGCTGCGTTTATTACCATTTACATGTTTAATATACGGGGTGCACACGAGGTGTTACACACACTCTATAGGAATGCAATGATAATTCGGGGGAGATTCTCAATCTTTTTGCTTTTTTATTTCATTTTAGTTTTCTTTTCTTACTCTACTGTTCTCTGAATTAGCATGAGCTGAATTGGTTAATAAACCTGAATAGACTTGAGGAAGCACAAATAACACTGTGAAAGTTCACCATGAATTTTTTTGTCATAATATTGCATTGAACTTCATTTAGGAGAATATGACTCGTTGAATATTTTCCTTTTGAGGCTTTTCGATAATATGCTAATTGGAAAATAGGGAATAGTATTATAGCTTGGTTTCACAACACATGAGGTTTGAGCCTAAACAATATAATTTTTTGTAGAGGTCTCACTGTAGTAATACTCTAAAACTTATTCTATTTCTCTCTTGATGCATGCATAAATTGAAATGATAAAGACACTTTATTCTGCATAACCACTTGGCCAAAATAGACCACCCAATAAATCTTCTATTGCTTGCTCCTTTGAGTTTGAGACTTATTTTGTTTGATTTATCCCACAATTAAATTAACCTTATCCCTATCTTCCTACCTTTATATGAGATTGGAATTCAATGTAAAGTTGTCCATGAATATGCGGGAAGATGATAGAAGTGAAAGAGAAAATCAAGATAAATTGCTCAATTATTCTAACAAACTGTGTTTGTTTGAAAAAAAAATAGAAAAATAGAAAAAGAAGGCAGCAAGTAAGAAAATAAAAAGGTGTCGAAAAAAGGAAAATTATGCATTAGAAAGAAGAATTAGTGAAAAGAAGCAAGTGAATTGAATGATTTTACCAAGGATTAATGTGCTTCAATCTCATTCCTGTACTATAGCTACTTCTCAAATGTTCCTACCTACACACCAGTCCATGTTACAACCTTGAAAAGGCCTTTTGATCAATCTACGCATGTTATCTGTGTTTCTTATTTTTAGGAACTTGAGAATAGTATCAACCCTATGGTAGTGCTATTACATTGATGGTTTGAGTGATTTACCTCAAACACTGGAGTGATGGGTGTATTATCTATCGTAGTGAGGGGACTCAAGTTAGATTCTATTCCTATTAAAAACTATAAAGTATTATTTGAAGTTCTCAACAATGGAAGTCTGATAGGATACAACCCTTAAACCACCTCTAAAGGTATATTCTAGAAGAAGCTGAGTCAGCAAGACAGTTAGAAGCAAATATGAGTGGAAGGCAATTCTGTTAGTGTCACACATGAGAAGCAACACTGGAATGAAGGGAAAGAATTAGTATAAATAGCAAATAGTAGAAGGATGGAGGCATCTTTTGGACTTGGGACTTTTGGGCACCTCTTTGGTGATTTGGGAGAGTCTAGAGCCTCTCGAATGCTCTAGCTTATAGTTTCTTTCATTTTCTTGTATTTTCTTACACTTTCCTTTCCAAAATAGTTTGTATTTCTGCACTTTGATATAAAATACAATGTTTCATTAATATTTTCTGGTTCTGTTACTTTGGTTCCTATCAATTGGTATCAGAGCACTCCGATCCTAGGGGTGCTTTGAACTTAGGTATTATAAAAAAAATATGAAAGAAACTATAAGCTAGAGCATTCGAGAGGCTCTAGACTCTCCCAAATCACCAAAGAGGTGCCCAAAAGTCCCAAGTCCAAAAGATGCCTCCATCCTTCTACTATTTCCTATTTATACTAATTCTTTCCCTTCATTCCAGTGTTGCTTCTCATGTGTGACACTAACAAAATTGCCTTCCACTCATATTTACTTCTAACTGTCTTGCTGACTCAGCTTCTTCTAGAATATACCTTTAGAGGTGGTTTAAGGATGGTATCCTATCAAAGTCATTCATGCTTAGCATAGTATTCTCTTGAGCAATGATTCTTAATTATTTGTTTAATGCAATGTTATGCTTGAATTTCATGTTTTTCGCTAACAAAGTTGTTTTACTGCTTCATATTGTTTTATTCTTGTTTATTGATAAGGACAACAATGTCCAAAACTGGAAATTATTTGATAAGTCTTTAATTCACTATGTATTAACGGTTAAATTGAGAAATTAATTAAATTAAATTCAACCAAAACACATGAAAAATTAGGATATAATTATTGATTCCCCTTCAGGAATAGTCTCATGAAATTAATATGTTTTGTAGGGATTTTTCTTATTAAAGAGTATTAATTGTAAAGCCCTGCAAAGAAAGCACGAGAAAGTGGCACTTCAAAAGCTCATAAGGCCATTCTCTCTAACAAAGTGGCACCAAAGGCGCCAAAATTCTATGCTTTCTGTAAAGAAGAAGCGCTACATGCACTCAGCAACTAAAGTGGCGTCTTTGACAAAGTGACGCCCAAGGCACCAAATTTCCAAGCCTTCTATGACGAGCCCCAAAGTTGTGTGGTGCTAAAAGCGGATGGAAGCGAAAACGTGGAGATTCAACATCATTATTCATCAAGGAATTTAGACTAATTGTCTTTCAATTTTCTTATTACATTTTTGTTAAAGCCAGATATGAATATGTCTTGCTAATTTTCCTAGTAGTAAGGGATATGGATCCAATGATTACTCTTATGTTGATTTAAATTGTTTTTCAATAAAACTCCATCTCAATTATTATGTATTTATCCTGATTTATTTATTTAATTTCTTATATGACTTGATCAATCATATAAGAATAAAGTGTGTAAAATTCTAAATAGAAATATTTAGGATTTTAATTAGAGTATGATAAATACCAAGTTTTGCTTGTTCTAGACATAGACTGATGAGAGAGAGTTGCAAGCGTGTGAGATTCATCGCATTTAATGCTTAATCTAAGAAAGGTTTATAAGAAATTAGGATTCTAATCAGGTTAAAGGGTTAAATAACTAAGAAATTATAGATTTAACCAATTAATAATTAGATGATGAATTGTTTGATAACAAGAGAGTTAGAATTTTATTGAATTAATTTAATTCACTTAAGGGGAATCAGAGGTGAAGTAGACCCTAGCTGCATTTTTACTCTCGATTTTAAAACTCATTTTTTATTTTAAAAGACTTTTATTTAATTCTTTTATTGTCATTTTTATTTAATTTTTAGTTAAGTATTGGTTACCTGTTAAAATACTTTTGAATTGTCTAATTTAGATAAAAACAGTAAAACTATTTCTTGTAATTAGTCCTTGTGTGAATGATACTTTTACTCATTCACTTTATTACTTGTACTACTGGTATACTTGTCGTGTTCGCAACATTAAGTGAAATTTCCAACAATTGAGCTAAGTGTGTAGCTTCCTTTGAATGCATTGAATGACTTGCGTGACCTTGTGCGTAAAATGCCATGTATATATACTATTGCTGGAATGTTATATAATATATGGGTTGAGATTGATTCCATATGGTTGAAAATATGGGTTGAGTGATTTTCCATGGCTTTAAGTTTATGTGAACATGTTGGTTGCTACCTTATATATATACTGATATGTTTTATACCTTGTTGTTGTGCTGGACTTTGATATATGAAAAGAAATATTGCCTTATTGAGATTATTTCTCACAGGCTGTTATTTTGCATGAGATTAGTGAATATGACATGTTATCATGAAGGACGCTAAATTCTGGTTGTCATATGACTAAAGAACTAATTTTTAAGGGTTTTATAACTTTCATGTTGGAGGAGAATTGAAATCTTATGTTGCAGAAATAAAAAGCATGTGGGACCCATGTGTTAGAAAAAATTGTATGTAGAACCTATGTCAGTACGGAAATCGAAGAGTGTGTAGGAAAAGTTGAATTCTCATGTTGATTGAGAATTATAAAACCCAATTTTTAATGTGGTGTTTTAAGCTGTATTCGAAGTTCTGTTTTTGTGTTAGTAGTTTGGAGAGTAGGGCTTTTTACGAGTATTGGAGACATGTAGTTTTAGCGAGATACCTGTTATTTTGTATTTAGGCCCTTGTCTTTGTGCTGTTGTAGAACCTTAGACTGATATAAATTCTATTACAGTACGGGCATCCTAAATTCGTGTGAATACGTCTACTAAATTGTTTGGTAGTGGAAATCAATACATTTAGATCCTAGTTTATGTATATCTATCAGTATAGTATTTATTTTACGCCTAGTGGAGTTGCGAACACGGTAAATACATATCAGTCCAAATGGGAACTAAATAATAAATGTAGAAATTGCTTGTGGGATGTAGATGGTTTGGTCATAACATGTTATTTGAATGGATTAAACACCGAAATATTGATCAATATTCCATTTTAAGTCATCAAATTAAGAGAGGGTCATGATCTCTTGTAGAATGAAAGAGTGTCTAAGAAATGTAAAATAAAGAACCAATTAACTATGGTTTTCAGATTCTGGAACAGGTTTAAACTATCTCCTTTAGGGGTGGACCTAAGCGGGGCACCGCCCCAAAATTTAAAGAAATATATATATATATATATATATATATATATATATATATATATATATATATATATAAGGTCAGGATCATTTTACACCAGTGTAAGTTACACTCTTAATCTTGTCCGTTGATCCCACTTATATCCAAAGGCTCTAATTTTTTAATCATGTGAGTCATTGGATATAAGTGAATTAATGGGCAAGATTGAGTATAAGACTTCTAACTCTTACACTGGTGTAAGATGATCCTATATATATATATATATATATATATATATAAAATAAAATTTGAGTAATATTATTAAATTATTTATTTTAAAAAATTTATAATATAAAATTTCTCTCCATATCACATAATACTCAACTTTTTCTTTATTTCTATTCCTATTCTACTATTGATGTGAAAAAACAGCAAAAAAAAATTTATATATTGTTTTTAAAATAAAAAATTGTGAATTTATGGCAGCTTTGAAAATAATTACATATTTATTGCATAATATCACGTCCAATTTGGACGTCACCAATCACGCCTAAATTGGGCGTCACTCAAGAAGCAATCACGCATAATTTAGGCGTCAGTTATCAACTGTTGACACGTGTAACATTTTTTTCCCAAAAAAAAAATTACAATTTAATTGTAAAATTTCTAAAGGCTATAACTTTTGATTCGGGTATCCAAATTAGGTAATTCTTTTTTTGATTTCACATAACTTCTCGAGATCAACGCAATGACATCTCATTTGACATATTTTATTTCCCACAAACACAATCTAAATTTGTAAGAATATTATTATAAGAGCGGTTAAAACCAGAAGCCTCTCATTTGACATATTTTCTTTTTCATTTATTTTTTTAAAAGTTTTTGATGGAATTTAAATTCCATCGAAAAATCAACAAAAATAATTTCTTTTTGAATTTTTTTTCAAAAATTTTTGACGGAATTTAAATTCCGTCGAAAAATCCACAAATATAAATTCTTTTTCCTTTACTTTTTTAAAAAAAATTCGACGGAATTTAAATTGCGTCGAAAAATCCTCAAATTTATTTTCTTTTTCCTTTATTTTTTAAAAGATTTCGACAGGATTAAATTCCGTCGAATTATCCTCAAATTTATTTTCATTTATTTTTTTAAATGATTTCGATGGAATTTAAATTCTGTCGAAAAATGAACAAAAATATTTTCTTTTTGGTTTTTTCAAAAGTTTTTGACGGTATTTAAATTCCGTCGAAAATCCACAAATTTATTTTCTTTTTCCTTTATTTTTTTTAATATTTTCGACGGAATTTATATTCCGTAGTAGAATCCACAAATTTATTTTCTTTTTCCTTTATTTTTTTTAATATTTTCGACGGAATTTAAATTCCGTAGAAGAATCCACAAATCTATTTTCTTTTTCATTTATTTTTAAAAGTTTTCGATGGAATTTAATTTCAGTCGAAAAATCCACAAATTTATTTTCTTTTTCATTTATTTTTTTAAAAGTTTTCGACGAAATTTAAATTCCGTCGAATATAAATTTTTTTCCTTTAATTTTTTCAAAAATTTTCGACGGAATCTTATTTCCGTCGAAAACAGATCCCGTGGAAAATTCTATCAGTAATTTCAACATAAATTTTTCCATCGAAAAATTATGTCGATAATAAAGACTTTTCTAGTAGTGCTTCCTTAGGGGGCGTTTGGTACATGAGAGATTTTTTATAACCAGGTAAATGTAAATATTGGGGAAATGGTTGTAAAGTAAAATAAGTGGGGAAATTTTATAAATGTTGTTTGGTAGATCAAAATATTACCAGAAAAATTGTGTAAAATTTTAAAAATGTTGATGGGGAAATATGACAAAATTTCAAAAATACCCCTAAATATTAAAATAAAATTCGGCAGAAAAGAGATGATACCAACATTCTTCTTTCGTCCTCCATATTAAGCAAAACTACTGAACGTACTAAAAACCTTTGCAATGGTGCATCCTTCTTTAAACTCCCCTGACAATACTTCTACAATGTGGCATGCTCTCACAACTTAATCTCAAACAGTGCACATTTTCCATGTATTATCATTATTTTCTCCCAACTAGAAATAATCTAGTTATTCCCCCATGACAATTTAGTGTAAAACAAACGCATAGGGGAAGACAACAAAAAACTACTCATTGATAATAACACAGCATAACTTGGGTTCATTGTGCAGTAACAAATTACATTTGTACGAGGGCATTTCCGTAACAAATCCGCATCAATAACTTCACTTCCCTAGTTTTCTCCTAAATACCACCTCGGAGGTGGTGTTTCAGAACAGTGTTTTTTGCATGATTTTATACACATCAGTGATTTGCATAGGTAACACAGTTCCCTAGTTTTATTTCCCCAAAACTTCTACCAAACATGGCATAAATCAACTCCCACCCTAAGTTACCCATCAATTTCACAAGAAGCCACCTACCAAACACCTCCTTAGAGATTTAGATTATTTATTTAATTATTTCCTTTATTAATACAATTTTTTCAAATTAATTTTTGAGTTTAAATCACAAATCAAATCTTTATTTTGTTTTCATTTTTAATAATAGTTTTTATTTTTAATTTAAATAACAAATCAAATCTTTATTTATTTGTTTATATTAAATCACAAACCCAGAACTCATAGGCTTTTGGGTTAAACCATTCTTATAATATCATTCTTGTAAATTTAAATTGTATTTGTGAGAAATCTTCAAGAGTGCTACTATAAACCCCCCTTATAGCCCCCTCTCTCTCTCTCAACTTTAACAAACCCTCAAGAGACCCCATCTGCACCCATGGACCCCAACGCATGAAATCTTCTCAGGTCTCTCT
The DNA here is from genome assembly GCA_032173675.1 of Gastrolobium villosum. Classification (NCBI taxonomy): domain Eukaryota; kingdom Viridiplantae; phylum Streptophyta; class Magnoliopsida; order Fabales; family Fabaceae; genus Gastrolobium; species Gastrolobium villosum. The sequence continues at coordinate 103,398 of JAVKPL010001958.1, read as the reverse complement.
CTGTCTATATTTTTTTGGTTTTTTATGAAATAAACAATGCTTTAGCAGGTTCTATTCCTTTGTTTTGTCTCGAAAGTCGAAACTCATTCATATTATCGCCTTGTTTGAAATCTGCTTATATCTCTCTATTTTGAAATCCCTTTGTTTTGACTACGATGTTAACTTTGAATTGAAGGTAATTGTTTTGAGTTTTAGCATGAATTCAATTATAGATGAGTTTAACAATATGAAAACACGTAAAGTAAGAGTCAACTGAAGTGATCTTAATTTCTGTAATATATTTCTTTCAATTTTTTGCATATTAGGTCTATATTGTATTTGAAGTACTTTCTTTTATTTACGAAGAGGTATTTTTATTTTTCGCCCCCTCGATAAAATTCTTGGGTCCGCCACTGATCCCCTTATCGTTCCTCAGCTAATGAACATTGATGTATGCTAGCTAAATTGTTGATTGCAAAACTCATAATGCTGTTATTTAAATTGTTGCAAAACTCAGCTAATGAACAGGTGTTGGATGAAAAATCAAGGAGTTATGTGTATTTAAATTGTTTACTAGGTAATGTCATGATGACCAAAGATGTGGAGATTATAATATATGAGTGGAATAACTCCATAAAAATTCAGAGAGAAGATAGTCTTAAAGGAAATACTTTTGAAATCAAAGACGTGTAACCGTTGATTGCAAGACTCATAATGCTGTTATTTTCAAATCTGCCCACCAGTTTAGAAAATTTATTTCTGAAGCTAAAGACCTCCAATATACACGAAATTTGTTCCATCTTAAATTTCTTGGACTCTACTTTAACCTATTTAAATTTCGTAACAAACAAATAAAAACTCAATTTTTGGTGAATCTCTGAACGGTGACAGCTTTGTTAATTAGAACCATGATTGTTCTATCTGTTTTGTGGTGAAGTGCTAATTTACTTAAAAAAGATTTAAGCCTATGCTCCAATACAATCAAACGATCATTCTTTATTCTTTAAACAATTTAGAATCAGAAACTCTTATAACTTTCTCTGACGAACAATTATCAAGGCTCTTGAACCCGAATATTAAATACTTGCATAATGGAGAATTTGAAAGAATCCCTTCTTTATACAATGCAACAATACAATAATATGCTTCACATATATTTCCAAACATACTAATATTATTTTAAGCAAGGGCGATCACAGATGCATACACATATTAATAATAGCAAACTAGGAAATTATGGGTCTCTCGGGTAATTAACGATAAAAAACAAAGGTTGATTTGCAACCAAGTGGCTTAAAAACTTTAGTTTGCACAACTAATTAAGCACCGGAAACTTTTATAACCTTAGCGAGACAGTTGTCTATATGCTTAGGTCCTGGCCAATTAGTTATAGGACATTCTGGATTTATTCGCTCCAACCTATAAAATAAATAAATTAGTAAAAATAATAAATAACAATTTCAAACCATTCCAAAAAAACTCTTCATAAAGAAAAATAAATGAAAATATTCCAACCAATATATCCTTCTCCTCAAAGGGAATTTTAGTATGTAGAGTAACGTGAAGGATCTAAACCATTCGATAAAAGAAAGAGTCCTTACTTGTAATTAAGGAGGAAATAATGTAGAAATATGGAAATTTCAAGTTTGACTAGGTCACTCCCAGGACAGAGCCTACTTCCTGCTCCGAAAGGAAGGAATGTTCCTGCTTTGGCATTGTAATCCTGCATATATAATTATTGTCACAATAAGAAAAAAGCTTATAGATTGTCCAAAACTATCCAAGAATATAGTTTATATATTAATATAGGATTCGCTTTTTAGATAAAGAATGCAGAGAGAGTTACAAAAAAATAAAGTTATCTGCAGAATAAAGGATATAAGTTGTGTCATTTAAAATGATAAACGTTTTTCGTTTTATATTTTAGGATTCGCTTTTTTTGAGGAAATCATGGTATTTTTGTAATTTTAGTTTATTTCAGGGTTATTATAGTTTTTATAATTATAATTATTTAATTTTTTAATCCCAAAACGACGTCGTCTTGCGAGTAAATGCAGATAACTCTTATCCTGCAGTAACTGCATAAATATTATTCTGATTAATATAACTTACATCCCATCTTGATGGATTAAATTCTTCAGGATTTGGGTAATATTTAGGATCCATATGAATAGTTCTTGCCCAAATCAACACTCTCCACCCTTCCGGTATGATATAACCTGAAAATATTGTACAGATGACGTATAAATGTTTTTATTCTCCTTGAATAATTGAAGATAGCTAAAGAGTTTATTTGTTTTTAACAAAAATGAACAACCATTGATGTTCACGTCAGAAGTTGCAGCTCGAAAAGTTGAAAAGACAATATTGGTACGACGCAAGGTTTCATCTATTATCTGCAAAGTATAACAAGATCCGTTGTCTTCTCACTTCTTTGATATTTTCTTTCTAGATCCAAATTTAATCTTCTTTGCAATGTACTATAAATGAAGTATATATGTCATTTCCTAATATACCTGCGAAAGAAAAACCATTTGCTTAATTTCCTTAAGACTTAATTGTTTCTGCGAGGGTGGTCTTGTCTTCATGATTTCTTCCTGCTCTTCCTACAAGATATAAACCAAGATTCATTACCTATTATATATAAGCATCAAGAACGATTTTTCAGTAACAATCCATGTAACCCAAACACAATTTCTAATAATGTCAATTTGTATAAGAAAACTACTAGTAAGAATAATTAAATAAACTTAATCAGAGTCTTACTCAATCTTCGTACTATATTGGCACCTGCATGTTTAATTTTTGTGTTAAATTCTTTCTTCAGCTCTATCAATTTTTTTCCAAAGTATATCTGCATTTAAATATTTTTCTCCATCATAATAGATTATCCGAACTGTTTTACTTTATGTTTTTTTTTTTTTTTCAAATGATCTCAATTACTTAACTGATATTGCTACAATGTAATTATGCATTCAGTATAGTTGATAATTTTAACTTTATTCTCCATGTGAGTCACAAAAAATGTTATTCATTTGTAAGAGGTCACGTGCAAACTTGTATGCTTATATGAGCCTTCTTTAATTTTTGATAATAATATGGGAAAACTATTTCTACAGTCACTTTAGATAAACTTGTTTACAGCTACCTTTTTAACTATGTATGACCGGTCATACTTAATTATAACAATAAAACTGTTCTTTTTTCTCTTTCCTCGTTGACATGGCGAGAGAGAAAATACAATTTTAATGTATTACCGGTCATACTTAGTGAAAAAAGAGTAGCTATAGACAAACTTATCTAAAGTGGTTGTAGAAATATTTTTCCCTAATAATATATACAGATATATGATCGACTGTTTAACATATCAATCCATATTTCAAATATCAAAAACAAATTCATATTTCGACGAATTTTATAGGTATGCATCTTCCTAACTAGTATACAAGATAATAGATTTACCAAAAAAAAGTATACAAGATAATAGCTATTAGAAAACATGAAATCAAACAAGCATTGTTTGAATTAAATGTACGTCAATAGTTAAAAAAAAAAGGATCAGTGAATGGAGTGATATGGTAGATAATTGAACCACATTTCAAGTTGAAGTGTTATTCGAACTTTAACCTAAATAATCAAAGCCTATGATTATTTTATAAAATAATAAATTGAAAAATACTTTAATTTATAAAAAAATATTAATGTACTTAACATAAATTATTACTATTTAATATATTGACTCTAACTATATTGGCTGTGCGGCTTGAGGTGGGAGTCAACGAAATTGCTACTTTAGGCTGCCACATAAAAATGAAATAAAATGAGCATGAAGTCTTATACGTGCCTAAATTTAGTGTACAGAATATCATAGTTCAGTAATAAAAAAAAATCATAATTAAACAATGCACTTATATTATTTAAAAACTGACTTTTGAAATATGGTAACGATATTTAAATTATTTCGATGATACTGCATGTGATAATAAATAAGTAATGTAAAACTATTCAAAGTTTTTCATAAAATTAAGACTAACCAACTATACTTGTGCCTGAATTCAGCTTCATTACCTTGGCTTTTTTCAATATATCAGGATGCTGTGTAAGATACGTAACCGACCAAGTTATACCAGTTGCTGTGCTTTCATGACCAGCAAATAAAAACCCCACCAATAAGTCAGTAATATCCTCATCCTCCAATTTCCGACCATTCTCATCATTGGTTTGCAAAAGAATATCAATAATATCTTTCTTTTCTCCCATTTGACCATTTTTTATCATCATCCTCCGTTCCTCCAGAACAGATTGAACTATTTGGACGAGTTTCTTACGTGCCTAATATACCATGCAAACGCCATCCGAAAACGTGAATTCAGCACCAAAACATATTCTTAACAAAAAAAGAGAGAGGGTATATTTAGAAACTCTATTTTCTTATAACCTTTTATAATAATTTTGTTTATCATTAGATCAAAATTAATTTATTATCTAAAAAAAAAATCAAAATTAAATCAACAGTTATAAAATAACATCAAATAAGAACAGTTAATTTAATTTTGATTTAATAGTAACAAAGTGATTGCAAGAAATTAATAATAATAAAAAAAAGTCGTAAGTATAAACTATGAGAAATGTATTTCTCATGTTGCATGAGATAATTTATCTCATGCAACACACACAAAAATGGATGAGACTCAATTTTTTTTTTTCTCTTTTTAGTGGATCCCACCCACTTTTTTGTGTGTTGCATGAGACAATTTATCTCATGCTAACACGAAAAAAATCAAACCCATAAACTATTTCATAAAATAATATCAAAATTAGAACCCTAACTTTGAGTGCTCGGTGGAAAGCAAAACCGGGTGCGTTAATGGGCAAAGAGAATAGAGCATTATGCATGTCATTAAACAAATTTCCTATTTTGATATTGATGTTTTGATTCTCGGTGCTCATGAAAATGTGAATGATGACTTTAAAGGAAACCTCCTTCATCTCTTCCAAGAACTCAACTGGTTGTTTCATGCTAGACAATTCTTCTAACGTATGGATCACAATGTCCTCGATACGTTCTATATACATTTCTAATGTATGATGACCAACGATAGGAGCAGTGACTAAGCGTCGAAAACGCTTGTGATCTGCACTTGAGACATCATACAAACGTTTAATTCCTATTAGCTTTAACGTTGATTTTGGATAACCAATCCTAAAGTTCTCATCATCTGTCAGCACTCGCAAGCACATCTGAGGCTCACAAACAATGATGCTTGGATTCCCAAACAAGTGAGTCTTGTAGATACCAGTTCGTCCATATCTGAAACATATACAAGCAACGTAAGACTAACTATATTATAAGAGATAACCTTCATCAATCCAAAACGAAATTGTTTTGGAATTTGAAAAAAAAAAAAAAAAAAACAAAACAGTTATTTTGGGAAATTTTAAAAACAGTTTTCTAGTTTTCATGTTAAAATAAATTTAAAAAACTGTAATTATTTTTTTGTTTTTAGAATCAAATTTAAAGAACGACTTGTTTTTGTTTTCTGTTTTGATTTTTAACATTCAAAAACAAAAAACTCATAAAATATCTGTTTCCATAATTATTCTACAAAATAATTTTAAGAAAAAAAATACCAAAATACAATCAAACATGTCCTTAATTCTCTCTTGCAAAATGAAATTTTCCGAAATCCTAAAATAGGTAGTTGGAGAAACATTAAATCCATATATAATATATGTAAAATGGAAAAACCATAGGGATGAAAGGAAAGAGACTTGGAAACAAGGTTGTTGATGAATGAATCAGGGTGACCAGATTTGAAAACTTTCGAGAAGGCAAGCAGATTGCCAATTAGAGGCCATCCCATGTCACCAGGAGGCAGTGGATACTGTTTGTTTCTTAGTTTAAGATCATAATACCACCCATTCAACCTCCTTACAAATTTCTTTACAAAAAGGTAACATCCCAAAATGATGATAGCACTCATCCAAACCCAATGTAATTCCATTTTTGAATGTCTTTCTTTGTTCAATTGATCCCTCTTTCTGTTTTCTTAGTAGGAATGATCCCTCTCTTTTTAACTTGATTAATAATTAGTTGACGCTCGCAATTTATCATCACGGAAATATGTCTTTTAGCCCACAAAATATAACTGCACGCCAAATGGAGTTTAATTTCATGGGTGACAATTATTAAACTTTGAGTTTTTTTCTTTATTATTTTATCATTAAAAAAAGAAAGAAAGAAAAGTTCCAAATTTAGATATGATGATCTAATTATCATAACGTGCACGGTCCGGAGGCTGAATCCACTACTAGAAAAGTGGAAATTTTCGACGGAAATTTTCGACGGAAAATATTCCGTCCAAATTAAAGACGGAAATTTCAACGGAAAATCTATTCCGTCGATAATTTTTGACGGAAATTAAGTTCCGTAAAAAATATTCGACGGAAATATGATTCCGTCGAAGATTTTCTACGGAAAAAGAATTCCGTCGAAAATAATTTGAAAAGAATAAATCAAAATGAAATTAATTTTATGATATTTCGACGGAATTCTGTTTCCGTCGAAGATTTTCCACGGAAAAAGAATTTCGTCAAAGATTTTCAACAGAAAAATTAATCCGTCGAAAACAATTCCAAAAAAATAAATCAAAAAGAAATTAATTTTTATGAAATCTTCGACGGAAAATGATTCCGTCGAAGATTTTCAACAGAAAAATTATTCCGTCGAAAACAATTCCAAAAAAATAAATCAAAAAGAAATTAATTTTTATGAAATCTTCGACGGAAAAATGATTCCGTCGAAGATTTTCCACGGAAAAGAAATTCCGTCGAAAACAATTCCAAAAAAATAAATCAAAAAGAAATTAATTTTTATGAAATCTTGGACGGAAAATGATTCCGTCGAAGATTTTCCACGGAAAAGGAATTCCGTCGAAAATAATTCAAAAAAAATAAATCAAAAATAAATTAATTTTTATGAAATCTTCGACGGAAAATGATTCCGTAGAAGATTTTCCACGGAAAAGGAATTCCGTCGAAAACAATTCCAAAAAAATAAATCAAAAAAAATTAATTTTTATGAAATCTTCGACGGAAAAATGATTCCGTCGAAGATTTTCCACGGAAAAGGAATTCCGTCGAAAACAATTCCAAAAAAATAAATCAAAAAGAAATTAATTTTTATGAAATCTTCGACGGAAAAATGATTCCGTCGAAGATTTTCCACGGAAAAGGAATTCCGTCGAAAACAATTCCAAAAAAATAAATCAAAAATAAATTAATTTTTATGAAATCTTCGACGGAAAAATGATTCCGTCGAAGATTTTCCACGGAAAAGGAATTCCGTCGAAAACAATTCCAAAAAAATAAATCAAAAATAAATTAATTTTTATGAAATCTTCGACGGAAAAATGATTCTGTCGAAGATTTTCCACGGAAAAGGAATTCCGTCGAAAACAATTCCAAAAAAATAAATCAAAAATAAATTAATTTTTATGAAATCTTCGACGGAAAAATGATTCCGTCGAAGATTTTCCACGGAAAAGGAATTCCGTCGAAAATAATTCCAAAAAAATAAATCAAAAAGAAATTAATTTTTATGAAATCTTCGACGGAAAAATGATTCCGTCGAAGATTTTCCACGGAAAAGGAATTCCGTCGAAAACAATTCCAAAAAAATAAATCAAAAATAAATTAATTTTTATGAAATCTTCGACGGAAAAATGATTCCGTCGAAGATTTTCCACGGAAAAGGAATTCCGTCGAAAACAATTCCAAAAAAATAAATCAAAAAGAAATTAATTTTTATGAAATCTTCGACGGAAAATGATTCCGTCGAAGATTTTCAACAGAAAAATTATTCCGTCGAAAACAATTCCAAAAAAATAAATCAAAAAGAAATTAATTTTTATGAAATCTTCGACGGAAAAATGATTCCGTCGAAGATTTTCCACGGAAAAGAAATTCCGTCGAAAACAATTCCAAAAAAATAAATCAAAAAGAAATTAATTTTTATGAAATCTTCGACGGAAAAATGATTCCGTCGAAGATTTTCCACGGAAAAGAAATTCCGTCGAAAACAATTCCAAAAAAATAAATCAAAAAGAAATTAATTTTTATGAAATCTTCGACGGAAAAATGATTCCGTCGAAGATTTTCCACGGAAAAGGAATTCCGTCGAAAACAATTCTAAAAAAATAAATCAAAAAGAAATTAATTTTTATGAAATCTTCGACGGAAAAATGATTCCGTCGAAGATTTTCAACAGAAAAATTATTCCGTCGAAAACAATTCCAAAAAAATAAATCAAAAAGAAATTAATTTTTATGAAATCTTCGACGGAAAATGATTCCGTCGAAGATTTTCCAAATTCCGTCGAAAACAATTCCAAAAAAATAAATCAAAAAAATTTAATTTTTATGAAATATTCGACGGAAAAATGATTCTGTCGAAGATTTTCCACGGAAAAGGAAAAAACAATTCCAAAAAAATAAATCAAAAAGAAATTAATTTTTATGAAATCTTCGACGGAAAAATGATTCCGTCGAAGATTTTCCACGGAAAAGGAATTCCGTCGAAAACAATTCCAAAAAAATAAATCAAAAATAAATTAATTTTTATGAAATCTTCGACGGAAAAATGATTCTGTCGAAGATTTTCCACGGAAAAGGAATTCCGTCGAAAACAATTCCAAAAAAATAAATCAAAAAGAAATTAATTTTTATGAAATCTTCGACGGAAAAATGATTCTGTCGAAGATTTTCCACGGAAAAGGAATTCCGTCGAAAACAATTCCAAAAAAATAAATCAAAAAGAAATTAATTTTTATGAAATCTTCGACGGAAAAATGATTCCGTCGAAGATTTTCCACGGAAAAGGAATTCCGTCGAAAACAATTCTAAAAAAATAAATCAAAAAGAAATTAATTTTTATGAAATCTTCGACGGAAAAATGATTCCGTCGAAGATTTTCAACAGAAAAATAATTCCGTCGAAAACAATTCCAAAAAAATAAATCAAAAAGAAATTAATTTTTATGAAATCTTCGACGGAAAAATGATTCCGTCGAAGATTTTTGACGGAAAAGGAATTCCGTCGAAAAAATTCCAAATAAATTAAAAAGAAATTAATTTTTATGAAATCTTCGACGGAAAAATGATTCCGTCGAAGATTTTCCACGGAAAAGGAATTCCGTCGAAAACAATTCTAAAAAAATAAATCAAAAAGAAATTAATTTTTATGAAATCTTCGACGGAAAAAAGATCCCGTCGAAGATTTTCAACAAAAAAATTATTCCGTCGAAAACAATTCCAAAAAAATAAATCAAAAAAAAATTAATTTTTATGAAATCTTCGACGGAAAAATGATTCCGTCGAATATTTTCCACGGAAAAGAAATTCCGTCGAAAACAATTCCAAAAAAATAAATCAAAAAGAAATTAATTTTTATGAAATCTTCGACGGAAAATGATTCCGTCGAAGATTTTCCAAATTCCGTCGAAAACAATTCCAAAAAAATAAATCAAAAAAATTTAATTTTTATGAAATCTTCACAAACCACACTCTCAACTTCACAGTTTCAACATTTGGTTTTTCTTTTCTTTCCCATTTCAATTCCATTCCACTTCCCACTTCTCATACACATTTTTTCAGTTTCACTCAGTCACTCACTCACTCTCATAAACCCTAACACCTTCGCTTCTTCATTGCTACAACGCTATTAACCAGATCTGCAACCAATTGTTGAAGCTATGCACCATTAGCTTCTTCATAAAATGTCCAATTCCAATCCAAATAATCGCCACCGCACGGGTTCGTGGCCGCCGGCGACGTCTCCGGTTCCGGCGCCGGATGCTAAAGCAATGCCGCCTTCTTCCTGGGCCAAGAAGACCGGCTTTAAGCCCAAATTCTCTGGCGAGACCAATGTCGGCGATTCGGGTCAGATTAGCAGCCTTCCGCCTAAGCCAAGAGAACCCAAACCGAATGTGGATCTCGAAGCGGGTCGGGTTCGGACAAACGTGACAGCGAACGGCGTCGTTCAAGGTGACAAGGTTGTTGTTGCGCCCTCGCCTGCGAAGGATCAGACGGTGAAGAAGCGGAGGGATTCCGATGGCGTTCCGAAGAGCTCCGTTCCCAGTACTAACGGACAGGCAATCGCCGCGGCGGAGCAGCCGTCTCAGCCGCCGCGGAGAACGACGAGGCATGACGAAGTGGTGGATGGCTTGCCGCGGACTGTGGATGACGATGGTTTTGTTTCCAGGCACTCGCATATGAAGTATGAGCTGAGAGATTCACCTGGTTTAGGTATCAGTTGAAGTAATTTTGGAATTTTGGAGCCTTGATTTGGGGATTACAGGTAGGCAAAAATGTTCATTCTCACTTAAGCATGTGCACGCATCTTAATCTGTCCATGCAGAGCTAGAGAGTAGAGACTACTAGAAGGAATCGTAGGTATTAGTATATTTTCACTAGGTTGGCAAAATGAAAATTACAGACGCACGCACCATTCATTTTTTTTACGGCTTGTTATAAGAGTCGTTGAGAAATATTGAATCTGTGACGTAGTCTAACAATAACTACTTATCTTAACGGAGTTAGTAAAAGTTTTAAAAACTAAACAGCGAAACAGCTGTAAGCACAATTTCTATCTTGGGCAGCAGCAACAAATATTTTTAGCCTTTGGCGAGCTTGAGCTGAAGCTGACCTTGAGCAGGCCTTTTCCCCCCAGTTTGAATCCGCCTCAGGTTCATCAACAGAAAGAGGTTATCCTAGCAAGGCTTGGTGATTTAGAACTTATGCTGATTCACCATTTTCTTGTTGGACTTTGGGATGCCTTGGTTGCTCATCTGTGTTTATTTCATTCAATTTTAGCATAATAAATTAATGTCATCTTTGCTCCTAAATGTGCTTAACCTTTTTATCCTTTTCTTTGTCTTAATCTTATGCGTATATTATAGCACTGTTCTATTTTTGTTTATTCTATTACGTATGACTAATTTTTTCTTCATCTGGCAGTAACCTAGAGTTGAAACCGGTTGGAACACTGGAAGTTAAACTAGTGCAAGCAAAGAACTTAACAAATAAAGATTTGATTGGGAAATCCGATCCTTTTGCTGTCATGTTTGTACGCCCACTTCGGGACAGAACCAAAACCAGTAAAACAATCGTAAGACAACATTCTTTTCCGAGAAAATCGAAAGTGCTTCCTTTTTTTGGTTTTTTTATTTTATTTTTATTGTGTGGTTATAATCAAACTGATGGGCATGTTCAGAACAACCAGTTGAATCCAATATGGAATGAGCACTTTGAGTTCATTATTGAAGATGCATCAACGCAGCACTTGACCATAAGAATTTTTGATGATGAAGGCATTCAGGCTGCTGAACTTATTGGCTGTGCCCAAATTTCGCTGAAGGACCTTGAACCTGGTAAAGTCAAGGATGTATGGTTGAAACTGGTTAAGGATTTGGTGGTCTATAGAGATAACAAGGACAGGGGGGAGGTAAGATATATAATCGTAGCGTCTTCGTAACATTCATCTAGTATTCTAGCTGGTCGATGCTGATTGCCAAGTGGTATGCGTAAAATATGAAACCAAGTGCTCTCAAGTTTGTCAAGTATATTGATTTATGGACGTTATATATGTTATATGAATATCTGTCAAATGAGAAAACACATATTATAACTGTGTAATGAGCATCAAATCTGGTTTTTTCTTCGTTACTTGTCATTTGCCTTCTTTGTTATCTTGTAGTGTTCTACTCGTACAAATTCATATTACAGCAATTCTTAAATCTTCTTGAGCTTCCAGTCATCTTCATATTTATATATTCCCCATAGGTGCACGTGGAGCTCTTGTACTGCCCATATGGAGTTGATAAGAGCTTTAAGAACCCTTTTGACCCTGACTACTCATTAACCACGTTCGAAAAGACCCTCAAGAGTGAGGCTGACGAAGAGTCTGAGACTCTTACAAGATCATCACCCCGGAGGAGAAGCAACGTGATTGTAAGAGGGGTTCTATCTGTGACAGTGATTTCAGCTGAAGACTTGCCAGTAGTGGATTTGATGGGCAAGGCTGACCCATTTGTTGTCCTTATGTTGAAAAAATCGGACAAAAAACTCAAGACCAGGGTAAGATTTAGGACATTTTTGACGTGACATTTTTGCTATATATATTAGAGTGTTTTACTTAATTTTAATTTGGTCATGAGCAAGATAAATTAAAATGATTGAATCGATTATCAACTTGAAGTAATTTTGAATGCAAATTAGTTAAAAACGTATGAGAAAATCTTTTTGTTTTGGATTTACAATTTTACATGCCAAACACTAATTTTTAATTGATTCATATGCAAACACTGATTTCAATATAGTTATAGTAGATTAAATAATTATTCTTGTGTTCTCAGGTTGTAAACGAATCCCTAAACCCAATTTGGAATCAAACATTCGACTTCGTTGTGGAGGATGGCTTACACGAAATGTTAATTCTTGAAGTCTGGGATCATGATACGTTTGGCAAGGTGATACCTCTTGAATTTTCTGTCGAAGTTGTTTGTTTCTAAGTAGTAACTACTGCTTTCATTCAATAACTTCTAATTAATAAATTCTTGTCAATCATGCCTATACTCTTCACAATTCCAAGAACTTTGGGTCCAAAATTCACAATTCCTAAGGTGTTACTCCCTTTAGATTTAACCCACAATTAACAAGTTCCCCAAGTCTCTTATACACTATTTTATGTCATATATGTTACAATCAATCATGCCTATACTCTTCAATTAAACTTCTACATGCCTAAAATAAATGTTCCCTATAGTCGTAATTCTATTTATTCTCTAAGTTAGATCAATCCAATTCTATGGAAAACTATGTAATTCAAAGACAAGACAAACATTTCATACAATTCGAATTTCTAGCATGCTTTACCCCTAAATGCAAGTTATGTAATTTCCTAATCATGCGGGGTGTTACAAAAATGGTGTTGAGTTTAATCTTTTGTTCCTTCCCTTTATATGTTCTTCACTCAATCATGTTGCATTTTCGTGTTGAGGTTTCTTTCTGTCTATTGTCCTGTTTACTTTAAGTCAAAATCCTTTTGTGTCGCTGCAATGGTGATAATTTGATTTTACATGTTAAAAAATGTAATGGTTGGCCTTACATGTGGTGTTGTTCTCTCTTTAAAGACAATGCAAATGAAAAATGCCAGCAAACTTCCTCCTGTCATTCGTAAAATGAATCACCTCAACTTGTTTCAAGTTTCAACATTTGAATCATTAAAAGAAAATGGTGTTGAATTTAATCTTCTGTTCCTTCCCTTTATATGTTCTTCACTCAATCATGACAGACAGCTGCATTTATCTCTTATCAAGGTATTCTGCTACCAATGGATCATTTTACCCAAACATCAAAATTTGATTTCCCTGTTCTTTCTGCTATATGAACCAAATGTTGTAGTATTTTACTAAGTTTACTGTTGAATCCTTTGGTTTTGAATGTGTAAGCTTTTGGTTGATACTATATTGTTCAAATTTCTCTCTTATCAATCTGTGTCAATGTTTCTCAGTGATCATACTCTTAAGGTGTGGAGTATGGATGGTCTCTCTGACAATATGACAACGCCGATTAATTTAAAAGCAAAAGCTGTTGTCGCAGCTCATGATAAAGATATTAATTCTGTAGCTGTTGCTCCAAATGATAGTTTAGTATGTAGCGGTTCTCAGGTTGGTATTATATCTTCTTGCAGCTTTCTTTGACCTTCTAAATTAAGTGTTTTTATTCATTTGCAGAAAGAAGGACTGCCCCCTTAGTTGTCTATTTCTTATTATGGTTTCTATTTAGTGAAGAAATTTGAAGTCAATTGCTACTTATACTGGCTTCCTTCCTTTTTACTTTTCCTTTTATTTTTTGAAGATATTATGGTTTTTCCACTGTATTTACCATTGATTTTCTTTTACTTGTCTCCCGTTAGGATCGTACAGCTTGTGTTTGGAGACTTCCAGATTTAGTATCGGTAGTTGTATTTAAAGGGCATAAAAGGGGAATTTGGTCTGTAGAATTTTCTCCTGTTGATCAATGTGTCATAACAGCATCTGGCGATAAGACAATAAGGATATGGTCTATATCTGATGGCTCATGTTTGAAGACATTTGAAGGACACACTTCAAGTGTGTTAAGAGCATTTTTTGTCCCTTTTGATTAGCATATGACAGGAGACTTTTGTATATGTATGTCCCTTTTGATTAGCATATGTCTTGGACATTTTTAGATATAGTACTCTTTTGATTAGTATATGATAGGGACTTTTGTATATGTATGTCCCTATTGATTAGTATGTGTGTTGGACATTTATATATATAAGTATATTTTGATTAGTATATGACAGAGATTTTTAACATATCATAATTATATTAAAATCATATAATTATGATATATTACTTTCATATATTTGTTTATCAGGTGTGAAACATAAGTTGATATTAATTTTCTAGAGATAAAAATATTCAAAGAATTTATGTCGAAAATTTTCGACGGAATTTGTTTTCCGTCGAAAATTATTAAAAGATTTTTCGACGGAATTTTATTCATTTTTCGTCGAAAAATTGTGACAGAATTAATTTTCCGTCGAAAAATATTAAAAGATTTTTCGACGAAATTTCATTCATTTTCCGTCGAAAAATTTCGACAGAATTTATTTTCCGTCGAAAAATATTAAAAGATTTTTCGACGGAATTTCATTCATTTTCCGTCGAAAAATATTAAAAAAAATTTCGACGGAATTTCGTTCATTTTCCGTCGAAAAATTTCGACAGAATTTATTTTCCGTCGAAAATTAATACAAGATTTTTCGACGGAATGTCATTCATTTTCCGTCGAAAAATTTCGACGGACTTATTTTTCCGTCGAAATTTTCCACAGAAATTATTCCGTCGAAAAAAACGACGGAAATAATTTCCGTCGAAAAAAATCGACGGAAATACTTTCCGACGAAAAAAATCGACGGAAATACTTTCCGACGAATTTTTTCGACGGAATCTCTAATTCCGTCGAAAAATTTATTATCTACGAAGACTTATTCGACGGCTTCTTTTCCGTCGAAAATTCCGTCGAAAATGTCATTTTCGACGGAATTTTTATCATTTTCGACGGAATTTTTCCGTCGAAAAAAAAAACATTTTCTAGTAGTGTAATATATATTTTTAAAACAAAAATATAGCATTAATACATTATTGTATTAATAGGACCTCACGGGGAAACATTTTCCTAGCTGAAATTGGATGACCAGTGTATGCCCTTCTAGAGACGACTTGGAAGTCTGGGTCTCATTCTGATATGACTACATGAAATGGCCAAAAAGCATGCAGTTAGTAGAAATTTTATAATACTTACAAACAAGACCCGAGTCGTAATGACAAAAAGTTGTACTCATTAAGTGTTCATAATACTTTATACTGTTTTACCTAATAAGAAGCAGACAAATTGAACGTCAATTTTATGTGATCTTTCAACTTGCCAAGCATCAGAGCATATGCACAGTAAGCATATATTATTGAGCAAGTAAATAAACACAAAAGTGACATAATACCCACAATTAGTAACATGATTATGTAAACAAGCTGCTTAGCGTAAATTTCTGGTCAGGCTATAAATAAACTTTTTCCATATATTTTAATTTTACCCGAAATTTTTTCCCGAAAGTGATCAAAAGAGTTGGCACGAGGAGCTGATGGGAAAAGGAGGGGTCTATATGTCTCCAATTTGCACAACCATTTGTCAATCAAGATCTTAATTGATTGAGATATTGAGTAATGATGAAGGGTAAAATAATGTTATCACTTAAGTTGCAAGATAGCATTGCTACCATATATAGCAACCAATTAATTGGTGATATCTAAACAAAGTCTTAATTAATTTGTAATATCTATCTACAATATCATCTCTTGATATGAAATCTATGGATTAACTATATAGTTTTTTTTTTTATAATTATTCAGAAAACTATATAGTTATGAATATCTGGGGGGTTTCATCTTATTCAAAAACTAGCTAAAGAATCCAGCGCCATATGTTTTAGACTACTTAACCAAAAGGAAATGTTTTCTGTCACACGTGTTCTGACTTCTGAAAAATCCAATATATAGAAAGAAATAAAATTTAAAATATGTTCATTCACTTCCCATATAAAAGTCTTGAACAAAGCAATCAGTCTATGCATATATGCCACAATGTTGGTTGAGAGTGACCAAAGCAAACATTCTCTCCAAATATGAAACTAGAAAAGTTGTTGTGAGAATATGCTAGTGTGAATCTAGAAGCTGGAAATTAAACGAGCATCATGCTTTTATGAATCATCAAGGAAATTGTTAGTAGACTGACTTGTGGTCAACATATATATAATTAAACAGAGATCATAGCTTTAATTTGCTTACGTTGAGTTGGATAGTTCTGTTTGTTCTGAACCGGTCATGTAATTGAACTTTTTTGAAAAATTAAAACCAATTGATCGGTTAAAGAAATGTTTTAGAAAATTAGAGGTAGGATATTCATACTATGAAATTTTTTTATTACCAGTTTACTACCACTCTGATCATCATTGAATTAAAGGAAAAGTTGAATGAAAAGAGAAAAAAAAAATAACTTTTGAATCAATGATGATTAAAGTGATAGTAAAAAAAATTGATATTATGAATATCCTATCCCAGAAAAATTATTGTGGTGCAGTTTGGTGTGATTTTCAATACAGTTCAATAATAATGGAATAGTAAGGGAAAGAGAAAGGGGAGTGAGCAGTGCAAAAACGAAAGTGCAATCGTCAATTATTGAGATCCATAATTCCTCAGGTGATGTGATGTTTCAATACTGTAGTCTGAAGAATGAATGCGCGGAACATCAAAATAAACGAATAGTACACTGAGCGCGCGTGCCGTCCGGAGAGCGAGACCAATTTTGATCTTGAGAATTCTGAATATATTCATAAGATGAGAACGACATGGCTTTTGGCTTTTAGTTTTAGTGTCCTTCCTAGTTCATATTGTACGTGACAGATCATACATACATAAAAGGTGGTAGAGTAATTACCCTAGAAATTAGAATTAGGAGAGGGAAAGAAAGAGACAGTGAATGGTGCGTTGTTCAGTTGGAGTGCAAAACTATATTCTTTTTTTTTTTGTTTTTTTTTTCTTATATAAATAAGAATTAAACACATAACATGAAACAATCTATCCAAGTTCCTCATCACTTGCAAAACTTTATTTCTAGACAATCAAAAGTTGGCATTTTGAACTTTGATACACGTGGTACGGAGTCCGAGCCTCTTAATCAGAGATCTCGAATTCGAGTCCCGTGAATGGAAAAAAGAACTTCCGAGATAGTGCTCGACGAGGATTAATAGTTTTGAATTTATTCAAAAAAATTGGCATTTCGTAGGGGGACGCCACTTTGGGTAATGACTTAGACGACATGTTGGGCAACGCGGGCAGTGCGGGCATATAGGTACCATATATTTATCTCCGTAGTCGCCGTCAAGGGCCCTGCCTGCCCTTCCTCTTACTGCCCCTCTTTTATTCTGTCAGTCATTTTGTTTTGTATCTCTCTCTTCTCTTCTATCTCTCTTTCTCTGTTTTTTCACTTTCACTTCCTTCGCGCCGAATAATGATGTACAACCTTTTTCATCTACCGGTTCTCCTTCACAATTAACTCCTATATGCGATACTTTTATACTAATATTAATAGTTTAGTATTAATTTATTTTAATACAATATAATTAGACTTTGTTAGGATTGAATAGAAGTCCCATCATTATTATGATGCTTAATAAATTCTGATCACTTGAAAATTCAAGGAAAGTTAGGATAAGAACGAAAAAAGATGTTCCTTCTAATAATAACGTTAAATTTTTTTATAAGAAATTAACACGTGAATGTTCCAAATAAACGAGGAAGGCTAACGGCTCATTATAATAGTTTACATATGTTATTTTATAACATTAAATCCTCATTCGCTGACAGAACATGTTTTTATTGTATTTAAATGAAGAAGGTATGATAGACATGAGACGCATAGGTATAGGATAGGAAGACGAAAGGACATGACTCCAGTACATTATGCATGGAATGGAATGTGATACAAACGCACATTCCCATATACATGGGTCATGGGCCCCTACTCATGTCTCACCTTATCCAGCACTCCAGCTTTCGCAGGGCTCTTCCCATTACATCTTTTTGGTCCCTTTTTTCCCCTTCCTTCTCCTTTTCAATTGTTACAGCAACATGATACATTCATTCTAATCCGTAAGTACCGATGATGACTCGCTCTTCAATCTACGACCGCGATCGATATGGCCTTTATTGATCTTTAGTACTTAGAGATTTTCCAATATGTGATTACTATGGATCCTCCCTTTGATCAAAGAGGAGTGTTTGTTTGTGTTTGGCTATATATACAGAGAGAGAAACCATCCATGTTCCCATATCAATCTATATCAAACACTTGAATGCCTGTCTCATTTGATCATTGGAACAACACAAATGATCGATATCGGATACTTACAGTACACTAGAGAAGCGGTTACAGGTTTAAACATTTACATGTATTGTTGGAAATCGACAATAACAGGAAATCGACAAAACAGAAAAAGAGTAAAAGAGAAGAGATTGATATAGTAATTTATCCTGATTCAGTTAATATAGACTACATCCAACTTGTCTGTATTATATTCACTTCAGCGTCACTCGTTACAATAGAGCGGGACCCTAGTTGCCTGCTGACCCCGACAACAAGGACTTTCATCATCATTCTAAATATGAGTCATATCCAACACGTCTTTGCTTCTAGACTTTAATTTAGGGTTTCCGGTGGCTAGCTAAAGGCAAAGGGAAAATGTAAGCTGAAATTTTTAGTCTCATGTGTACAAATTAATTAAATGGAAACGGAGGATGTCATCGATCTTTCTAAAGAGATCAAGATCGTCAATGAATGGTTCTTAATTGTAGCTTTTCTTCGCCATATTGGACGGTCCCTACCTTAAAAGCAGCAACGTACGTAGGTCATCAACATGTTCCACAATGAGATTGATTGAGTGAGTGAGAATTCCAACGTAACAAAGGGTTCAAAGCTGACAAAAGCTATTGTTGGAAAAGATTCCTTGGGTAGGAAAATAGTAAAATACGATTGATCACCTAATTAATGGTTTGGGGGGCATATGGATTCTAATTGAAATGGGGAGGGACCTATATGAAGAATTTCTGACAATCAAATTAGAACTCACTAGACGACACTACGAACAAAGGCGTTAAGAGAATTTTCAGTTTACTGTTTCCAATGCTGCCTATCAACGCGGCTTGATCCATTTTTGGGGCTTTGCTTGCTTAGGCAGCTTTACTCATAATTAATTAAAGCCTTCTTTATGTTAACTTATAAATAATATTAAGTACATTACTAGCTCAATTTCCATGTGATTTATACATTGAAGATCTCCAGACCAAGATACGGTGTCTGGTATGCAGTGCATATTAAGTAATCAACTGACTGTTATATGATCAGTTATTCGAAAGTGTATGCTTTTGAAGAATAAACGAACGGATATATATTACTGTAGTCTACCTGGATTAAATGGCCTCACTTTCCACGTCATCCATGTTTTGTTCCATTAATATTGTAAATGGTTTTTTTGTTTGTTTGTTAAAGTTTGAGTAGGAAATTAACGTAGGACTAGATTTGAATTATGTTAATTAACAAATAATCTCCAATATTTAAAAGCTAAGATTCAGTTCATAAAATATGATTGTAGACCCCTAATTTTATAATCAACGTCCCTTGCATGCTAATTGCGCAGCAACTCATTTTTTATTTTTTTTTAATTTAGCCCGATTATTGTAGTAGGATCCTGCCCGCCTGCATCTTGTATCACAGCAAAGCCACCTGGAAACTGTGATTATTGTGGAAACAAAAAACTTTAAAACATTCACGAATTGAAGGAATGTTTCTATAATACTTTTCAAGCTCATAGAAACCAATAAAATCATACAACCCAATTTTCGGGCAAAGATAAAGTATGTGCCAGCAAGCCCATATTCACTGTATAAGAAATCATAAGAATATCTGAAAGGGCCCCTTTTCACCGAACAACTAATTAGAGATAATCAAAATAGCACAGTTAATTTGATTATTTTATTGTCCCATTAGAGCAATTATGCTTATAATAAGTAAATGGTTTATATTGTTAGTGGTTGATGGATCGTAGATAATGACTATGATTTTGATAGTAAATTTGTCTTTTGTATCTTTCTCCTTTGCTTGGAAGGGGAGTTAATGGATAATGGGGTCGAAGTTATATCATTTCACACCCTACACATAATACAAAGATCAATTCATGTGGTTATATTATGGATTTTCATTTCATCCTTTAACATAACACAACAAACTTTCCTACACACACAACATTTTGTGGGACCCACATATTTTAAAACAAAAAAAAAAGGAAAAAAATATGGCACGCAAAACGAATCTCTATAAAATTACACAATCACTTTTCCTATGACATAATAAACATAAAACCCTTATATTATTTAATCATGTCTTTTCCGTGAATTCTATTGTCATGTGGTCAACACCGTAGCGAAGAAAACGGGCACAGATAATCCAAGTTCTTGATCAGCTTTTTTTTTTTTTTTTTTTGAGATTGACAATCATTCACTTGATCCCAGTGATGATCATACACGTGAACATTATTTCCTTTGGAATTTGGAATACCACGGTCCATAGTCCATACTTTGTTCTTCCAATCAGAGAAAAATTGCGGTACGTAATGGTAATTGTAGAGTTAATATTGAAAGTAGTTTTAGATATGACAATTAATAATTATATTTTGTTTCCCATGCCACCGTCACATTTATCTGAGATGATAATAATTAAGTATAATGTAACTGTTATTTAGTAATTATATTTAATTAATTAAAGACTCTATAGCTGCATATGGTTTGAACCTACTCATGAAAGTAATATTATTCATATGTAAAACTGTAAGTTAATAAATTATATTAGTATACTTGGAACCATGGAGAACATGTGATATCTCTTAACGCTATTCTCCACAGTTTCAGATAGACTAGGATCCAAGATTAGAGTGCGAAGTGGAACTATATTATTCAACAAAAGTTAATTAAATCATGATCTTCTTCCTTTGTTAGAAAGCTATTCCCTGAGTTGAAACACTCTAACATAGGACCATCTCAGTGCTAGAAGCCTAAAACTAAAGTGAAAGTGACACTTCAAGCACTGTTTTGAGTTTAGAATGGTTTTTTTTTTTTTTCTTCTCTGAAAGAAGTGAGATTTTTTATTTTTATTTTTGGATACGTGAGATTTTATTCAACTCCAGACAACTACAAGGACAAAAAAAAAAAAAAAAAAAAAGAAAGAAAGATGGCAAGCCCAAATGCACCCCAATTAGATGAGGTCTATGTTGCTGTGGTAAACAAGAATACATAACTTCGTTACGTGCTCTTAATTCAGAGATTTTACGGAATTAGTAGTTCCTGCAAGTAATGATATATATCAGCAATGCTATCCCAACATTCAAAAATGACCTCTACATCATGGACAGGAGAGAATTTAATCTGCACCGGGATCACCATTGTTTAAGTGGTCCCTTAGTATAAAAAGGAGGGTAAAATTGAAAAAATAAAGAAAATAGCAGGGTAAAAAAGGAAAGAAAAAATTGATATTGTGATAGGGAGCACCAAAAGATTCAATGGTCCTGGACCATATAAAATATTTCCCATGGACGGATTCAGGGAGGAGCTAGCACGGGAGCTCATCTTTGGTACATCTGTAGTATGTACTACTTCGATTTAAAATCTAACACATGTATTTGAGACCCCACTTTTCTCTATTACATGCACTACTACAAAAGTCTGTATTATCGACGGAATTTTTCGACGGAAAAAATTTCGTCGAAATTATTGACGGAATTTTCAACGGAATCTATTTTCCGTCAAAAAATTTCGACGGAATTTGGATTCCGTCGAAGATTTTCGACGAAAAAAGAATTTCGTCGAAGATTTTCGACGGAAAGAGGATTTCGTCAAAAACTTTTCAAAAAATAAAAGAAAAAGAAATTAAATATTGTGGAGTTTTCGACGGGATTTCGATTCCGTCGAAGATTTTCGACAGAAACAGGATTCCGTCGAAAACTTTTTAAACCTTCACAGGACAAGCCTAAGTAACCTTATATGTAGATAGATAGAACCTTTTATATATATATATATATATATATATATATATATATATATATATATATATATATGTTGTAAATGATAGTTTAGAATAGTAATATAGAAGTCCCACATCGAGTATATCTGTTTGTATTTTCTTTCTTTTAAGTTATATAATAGACTCCGCTGTGTAGTTGATGGACACAGTATTATTTTCAAATGTTCATCTCTTCTCTTTCGATATTCAACATGGTATCAAGAGCCTAAGGAACGTTTGAATTTTTTTTTTCGGTGAACCCATTATTCATCGTAGTTTACAAAAAAAAATTTTTCCCCGGAACTGTCTCGTTGTCAGTTTCCGGGTGATTGTGGAGGCGCGTGCAGACTCCGTTCCGGCCACGGCTGGTTGCGATTTTTTCGTCTTGCTGAGACGATTCTGGATCCGGTCTTATTTTTCTGATCCCTCTTCTTCTGGTTAGTTGTGTGATCAGTCTTTTTGGATTTTTTTTTCCTCTACTCTTGATTATGGACTCTCCCGTCTCCAATGTTTCTGGGTCTCCGGCTGGTAATAAGTCTGAGAAGCAACCATCAGGTCCTACTACATCTATTGCTCCCACTGGTAATTCTTTTGCTGGAATCTCTCAGTTGCACTCTATAGGCCCTTGGACTCTTGATTTTGGGGCTTCTGATCACATTTCTGGTAATAAGTCCTTATTCACTTCCCTTTGTACTACTGGTTCTTTTCCCACTATTACTATGGCCAATGGGTCTCTGGTCCAATCACGGGGTATTGGCACGGTTCTTCTTTTACCTAATTTATCTCTGGATTATGTTCTCTATGTTCCAGATTCTCCTTTTAACTTACTTTCTATTAGTCGTTTGACAAAATCCATTGACTGTGTTGTTTCTTTTACTAAAACCTCTGTCATCTTTCAGGATCGGAGTTCAGGGAAGGAGATTATCAGAGGATGTGAGTCTCAAGGCCTCTATCAACTATTTCCATCTTATTCAGCCTGCTCCACTGTGGACTCTCCTCTTACTATACATGCTCGTCTGGGCCATCCTAGTCTTACAAAGCTTCAGAAGATGGTTCCACATTTATCGTCTCTTTCTAAATTAAATTGTGAGTCTTGTCAGTATGGGAAACATACTCGTAGTACGTTCCCAAGTCGTCTTAGCCGTCAAGCTGTTTCTCCTTTTTCTGTGGTCCACTCTGATATTTGGGGACCAAGTCGTCATTCTTCTACTTTAGGGTTTAAGTATTTTGTTACTTTTATTGATGATTATTCCAGGTGTACTTGGTTATTTTTAATGAAAAATCGGTCTGAGTTGTTTTCTATTTTTCAGTTATTTTACAATGAAATCAAAACTCAATTTGGTATTCCTATTCGTACTTTTCGTAGTGATAATGCATGTGAGTACTTATCTCATCAATTTCAACAATTCTTTTCATCTCATGGCATTCTCCATCAAACATCTTGCCCTCATACACCTCAACAAAATGGTGTAGCCGAGCGCAAGAATCGCCATCTGGTTGAAACCACTCGTGCCTTGTTAATTGATGGTAATGTTCCATACACATTCTGGGGTGATGCTATACTTACTGCATGCTATCTCATTAATCGCATGCCATCATCTGTTCTCAATCATAAGGTACCTTACTCTATTTTATTTCCCCATCAAACTTTATATCCTTTAACTCCACATGTTTTTGGTTCTACGTGTTTTGTTCATCATCTTGGTCTAGGTTTGGATAAATTAGCTCCCAAGTCTCATAAATGTGTTTTTCTGGGTTATCCTCGGTCTCAGAAGGGTTACCGTTGCTACTCTCCCACTTTACATCGATACTTTATCTCGGCGGATGTCTCCTTTTTTGAATCAGTTCCCTTTTTTGGATCCTCTACTACTCCTGTGGATACTGATTCTGTACAGCCATCCTTCCCAAGTGACCCTCTTTACCTTCCGTCTTTACCCATCCATGTTTCTGACTCTCCTTCTATCACCTCTTCTGCTGATGAGATCGAGCCTAATTCGTCAGATGTATCCGTGGACTCACATTCAACTGCATCTCCTCCCACGGCTTCGGTCCCACCTTCGGATAGTGACCTTCCCATTGCTCTTCGTAAGGGTACTCGTGATACTCGCCCTCCGGCCAGGTATGCAGTCAATCTCAGTTATCATCGTCTTTCTCCATCATATTTTGCTTGCCTTTCCTCTTTGTCCTCTGTATCTGTCCCTAAGACTACAAGTGATGCACTTTCACATTCGGGATGGAGACAAGCTATGATTGATGAAATGAGTGCTCTTCATCATAATGGCACATGGGATCTGGTACCTCTTCCTTCTGGAAAATATGTGGTTGGTTGCCGATGGATTTATGCTGTTAAGGTTGGACCTGATGGTCAAGTGGATCATCTTAAAGCTCGCTTGGTGGCGAAGGGTTTCACTCAGGTATTTGGCTTGGATTTTATTGATACTTTTTCTCCTGTGGCGAAAATGTCTACTGTTCGCCTTTTTATTGCCATGGCTGCTATTCGCCATTGGCCTCTCTACCAACTGGATATCAAGAATGCTTTTCTTCATGGTGATCTTGAGGAAGAAATTTATATGGAGCAACCTCCTGGATTTGTTGCTCAGGGGGAGTCAGGACTTGTTTGTCGTCTTCGTAAGTCTCTCTATGGCCTCAAACAATCTCCAAGAGCTTGGTTTGGTAAATTTAGCAGTGTTGTTCAACAATTTGGCATGACTCGGAGTGCAGCTGATCATTCTCTCTTTTTCGTCATTCTGCTTCTGGTTCTATTTATCTGGTGGTATATGTGGATGATATTGTCATCACAGGCAGTGATCAGCATGGGATCACTCGATTGAAACAACACTTATGTCATCATTTTCAGACTAAGGATCTTGGGAAACTTCGATACTTTTTAGGAATCGAGGTGGCCCAATCTAAATCTGGTGTTGTGATATCTCAGAGGAAATATGCTCTGGATATTCTTGAAGAAACTGCTCTGTTAAATTCAAAATCTGTTGAAACTCCTATGGATCCAAGTATCAAGCTTCTACCAAATCAGGGGGAGCCCTTTTCAGATCCTGAGCAGTATAGAAGATTGGTTGGAAAATTGAACTACCTCACAGTCACTCGGCCTGATATTTCCTTTGCAGTTAGTGTTGTCAGTCAATTTCTCAATTCTCCATGTCAAGAACACTGGAATGCAGTCATTCGTATTCTTAAGTATATCAAGGCATCTCCAGGAAAAGGCCTTGAATATGAAGATAAAGGTCATGATCAATTGGTTGGGTACTGTGATGCTGATTGGGCTGGTTGTCCAACTGATAGGAGATCTACTTCTGGGTATTGTGTCTTTGTTGGAGGCAACTTGATTTCCTGGAAAAGTAAGAAACAAAGCGTAGTTTCCAGATCAAGTGCTGAAGCAGAATACCGCTCCATGGCGACTACTACTTGCGAACTCATATGCCTTAAACAACTTCTCAGAGAGCTTAAGTTTGGAGACACTGGACAGACAACTCTCATTTGTGATAATCAAGCAGCTCTACACATTTCATCAAATCCAGTGTTTCATGAAAGAACCAAACATATAGAAATAGATTGTCACTTTGTTCGAGAAAAGATTCTTGCTGGTGAAATTAAAACTAGCTTTGTACCCTCTAATGAGCAATTAGCAGATGTGTTTACAAAATCTTTGAGGGGCCCTCGAATAGAGTTTATTTGTAACAAGCTTGGTGCATATGACCTATATGCTTCAGCTTGAGGGGGAGTGTTGTAAATGATAGTTTAGAATAGTAATATAGAAGTCCCACATCGAGTATATCTGTTTGTATTTTCTTTCTTTTAAGTTATATAATAGACTCCGCTGTGTAGTTGATGTACACAGTATTATTTTCAAATGTTCCTCTCTTCTCTTTCGATATTCAACAATATATATATATATATATATATATCAGTGTGTGTGTGTATATTAGGGGTGGCAAATCGTGTTCGTGGGTCGGGTTCGGGTCGACCTGTGTCTGACACGAACACGAATAGATTCAACCCGAACACGACCCGATTAATTATTAGTGTCAAAATTCTCAACCCGAGCACGACCCACTTTTTCTGCGGGTTGACACGACACGACGCGAAAAATCTTATAATATAAGTGTGATCCGTTTATTACACGACTCGCCCCAAAAAAGCACCAAATCTGATTGCAATATAACAAAAAAAAATCTTCAATAAAAAGAAACCTAGAGTGTATATTTTTTTTTATATCATTCAATAAAATTACCATAGTAACCTTGAAAAAATAAAAAATAAAATTATATTTGCGGGTCAGAGCGGGTTCACGGGTTGACCCGTGACCCGACACGAATATTTTCGTGTTATATTTTTCCAACCCGAACACGACCCATTTATTAAACGGGTTGACCCGAACACGAAAATTTCGTGTCGGGTCCGGGTTGGGTTGGCGGGTCGTGTCTTAAATTGCCACCCCTAGTGTATATATATATATCTATCAGTGTGTGTGTGTCTATATATATATCTATCAGTGTGTGTGTGTGTCTATATATATATATCTATCAGTATGTGTGTGTGTGTGTGTGTGTGTCTATATATATAACTATCAGTGTGTGTGTGTCTATATATATATCTATCAGTGTGTGTGTGTGTCTATATATATATCTATCAGTGTGTGTGTGTGCGCGCGCTCTTTGTGTGCTCTTTCTTTGTGTTCCACAGCTTATGTTCCCCTTGTGTGAATTAATTTTATGTAGTTGTTTGGGAATAATTATTGTTTTTTTTATCTGGGTTTGACTTGATTTTCTTTCCTTGTTTCATGGGATGCTTAAAGCTTTTATCTTGCTAATCTATGTCTTCATTTGTTCGGGGTGAGTTTATGCATAGATTTTCATTAGGGATTGTGAGTGTAATAACCCCCCCCCCTTTGTCTCTTGCTTTTTATGTTTTGACTGTTGCTAGCTTGATATATGATATATAATTTGGTGTCTTTTTTCTTAGGGAGTTATTTGTTTTAAAGAGGCTCTCACTCAATGACATCAAATCTCTTATATTCTCTTTTCTTCATACAGGATACTTGTCAAATTTTAAAGTTTTGCAACCACAGCTATGCATTACGGTAGCCTAAGGGAATATTTTACCTACCAAGTTTCTAGACATGTCCAAGGAGGCTGATGCAGAATTAATTTTGGATTCTTTGGATAAGCAATTGGAAGACTACACCACAAATAAACTAGTTCTAATTTTTATTCATGTTATACATGTCCAAGAATTCTGAACTCAGTTTTGTATTGTGTATGGATTTGTTAATTTTTATTTATTAATTTTTTAAGGTTACAATATATACTTATTGTACACCACTCTGTTATTGTATTAATCTTTTTTAAATACTTACCCTAATATCATGATATGAACTTTTGCTTATTTAATGTATGTTGTTTAATTTGATTATATTTTTTTATCAAGTGCATTATAGAAAATTGGTATTAATTTTGTAGAGGGAAATTTTAAAAAAAAATTGTAAAAAATTTTGATGAAAATTTATTGATTTTTCGTTAAAAATTTTCGACAAAATTATTTTCCGTCGAAAATCATCCCAACAATTTTCGACGGAATTCTATTGATTTTCCGTTGCAAATTTTTGACGGAATTTATTTTCCGTCAAAAAATTTTACATCAGTTTTCGACAGAATTTCATTGATTTTTCGTCAAAAAATTTCAACGGAATCCATTTTCCGTCGAAAATCATAACAACAATTTTCGACGGGATTCCATTGATTTTTCGTTGAAAATTTTCCACGGAAATAAATTCCATCGAAAATTTTCAACGGAAATTATTTTCGACAGAATCTTTAATTTTGTCGAAAAATGAGTCACCCACGAAGGAAAATTCAACGGCTTGAATTCCGTCGAAAACTTCATTTTCGACAGAATTTATACCATTTTCGACGGAATTTTTCCGTCGAAAAAATAGACTTTTTTAGTAGTGATGTCAGTATTGGTATTTGTTGTTTTATTTTTATTGGAGGGATGTATAGAAAACATGGTACATTTATAGTATTTTGTAGAAATTTCCCTAGCACGGACGGGATCCACCTTAATTTTTATTTATTTATATATAATATGTATTTTTTTAATAATAATAGGCTATTGATACTAATAGTTATCCACTTTCTTAAAAATAATATCTCCTAATAATTTTAAGGGCTTTGCAACTCTAATGTGACTGCAAAGTTTGGAAGTTTGCGGCTAACACAAACATATGGTGGGGCCCACCATTTTTAAAAAATATAATAAAATCAAAAATAAATAAAAAATGCTGAAAATTTTATGCATTCTCAATAGAAGTGATTTCTCCTAATTTTAATAATACTTATATTTTTAAAATTCTAATTTCAATCTCATCTATTATAAAAAATTATGGATCCACCACTGCTTGACATACCGATAAAGGTGGAACCAAGAGATAAAGGAAAAAGAAACTATAACACTGCAGCCTTAATTAGAACCTTCTGTATGTTTATCAAAAAAAAAAACCTTGTGTGTGTAAATACGTAAGTGCATGTTTTCACTACATCACCGCACATTAGACTAGAAATTAATATCAACCAAAATAAATACTGTTACGATTTCGGTAAGTACACCGATCGTTAAAAATAATAAAAGTGTGAGTAGCGTATCGTTCCACGAGGATTAATGGACCAATTTCTATTCTCACTATTCTCTTTAATTTGGACAATTCTATTTGCTTGTTGAGAATAATTTTTGAATTAAAATAACTATAATTAATAATAAATTCCGATTAAGAATAAAAATGAGCAAAGACGAATTAAGGTTTTAATAAATAAACTGTAGCTAGGAATTATTTCACCTCAGATCCTCCTAGAGTAGTTTAAATTAAATTTAATAAAAATTCATCTCACATATTTCAGACAATTCATCTTCCAAAATAGTTGGCTAAATCCTAATGTCTAGTGACTTTAACCCCTTTACTCTAATTAGAATCCTAATATCTTAGTAATTCCTCTTAGAATAAGCATTAGACACAATGATTATGAAGTCTACAACTCAAGCAAGCCCATGTCTAGATCAATGCAAGAATTGATATTTTACCTCTATCAAGATTAAAACCCAATATGTCTATTGTGAGTTCTAACCCTCGAATCCCTATAAGAATGATCAATTCATACAAGGATATAGAAATTCATGCAAGGTAAAACACAAATAACTAAAACTATTTATTAAAGAAACCAAATTAAACTATAACTAGGATTCACATTGTATCCCATAATCCTAACTACATAAATGAATTTAGCCTAACATATTTATAAAATCAGAATAAAAAGATGATGAAAAATAAAAAGAGTTCATGAAAAAACTTGATTAATGATGATCAATCGATGAAGCTTTGATCTCCTTCTTCTACTCTGGAATTCCGCTCCATAATTTCTCCATCGCTTCTACCTTCGTCTCTGAGTCTTTGCTTTCTTCCGAATGTTTTTTTCCAAAGGCTTCGTCGCTTCTATTTAAAGACTTAAACTGGGCCTTTAATTTTGGGCTCAACGAGCAATTTTCTTTTCTCGCTTCTGAGCTCGCTGAAGCGAGATACAGAGCGAGCTTAATTGAAAGTCTCACTCACTTTGCTCGCTGGAGCGAGCTGTGGAGTTGGAGAAATCAAATCTTTATTAAATCTTTATTTTTCTACTTTTTCTTTATCTTTAGCGGTGCCAAGTGCCAACTGCCTTCTCCTCATCATGTTAGTAGTTTCTTCTTTCTAGTATGAAACAACGTGAAACAATAAAAAAGATTAGAATCTTATCTAGTTATTAATATTTTTAATATTTTTTAAGATTTTATTAATTAACACTATATGTTTAATCATATTAATTATTATTTGAACTATATTTTACACTAAAAACAGAGTGTCAAAAGACACTTATCACATACTTTCGTCCGGGAATGGATAGGCTTTAAGGAAATTTTGAATAGTTCTTCAAAAGGAAAAACTTAATTATATGGGGAATATTTTCCTCATGGCTCACCAAATGCTCTTATGCTAAAGTGACTAATTATATGTAATGTGTCTATCAAATGATAGAATATGTATATTTGGTTCTTTGTACATATAAGTAATTATATATATATATATATATATATATATATATATATATATGGGGCTTCAATCAAGCCACAAATCAAGAAATAAAAACTAATTCAAAATCAGAGATTTATATCCCCTATATATAATCAATTTTAATTACAATTAAAATGAGATACTATTACATGTATGCAGCTCAACAATCACATTTTTTTTTGTGAAAATTGACATGAAAGTGACTAAGATACAACTTAACATTGATTTCAAATCCTCAATTCAAAAAGTATGAATACCAAAATGTTAGTTTATGTTCTTCCTACAAACCTTTTATGTGTGACATTGTCAATAAAATTTGTCACGCCCTATGAATTGTATATAGGCATTTTTTAAAAAGTTGAATCCTATGTTAGGATGGGAATCTTGTGTTCTTAAGTCACGTCACCTAATCATAGAAAGATTCAAAATCTTATCCACCTCCCTAGCTGTCCGTTCATAGAATTTTTCCCTTAATTTATAGTTAGTCAAATTAACCATTAATGTGTGTAAGGCTGTGTGAATTACATTAAAAAAATATTTAAATATATTTTTAACTGTTAATTCAATTGTATAATATAGACAATAATGGTTCCCAAAAATAAATTTCTCGTCATTTTCTTAATACAGTGGATGCACTAACATGAGGTTTTAACCTATAATCTTATGCAAACTGCTTAAGCTCTTCACTATTAACACCAATCTTAGTGGCTTAATTTCTCATTATTTTACATTTGCATGTTATGATTAATAAGTTTAGACAAAGGCCAAAAGAATTTTCACCTCGGACATTAACATTTTTTCTAAAGTTGTTTTTTTTTTTATAAAAAGAAGAAGCAACTAAAGATATATTTATTCTCAAAGTTTAATAAGTTAAGATCATGATAAATTTTAAATTAAATTAAAAAATGAATGCACTTTTAGTTATTCACTTTATTTCTTAAGGAGAAATTTTTGAGCAAGAATTTTCTACAAGAAACATCCAAATTATCATTTGACATGCATATTTAGGGACGTGTGTTTTTACTTTTTATTATGACCTACAATGGCTTTTAAAATGTCCGATTTGTTTGGTTATGATAACAAGTTCCTGCTTAATGATTTCTCCTTTAAGCCTAAGATTCTGCTTCACTATTAGCCTTGTCCAATAACAGCCCATTTACAATGAGAGCAGTTACTGGACCCATGACTGGGTTACATGTGGGTTCACTTGCTCAGCTTTGTGCATTGCACAATACAATCTATGTTAGTTTCTTATAGTGTCAACTTTAGTCTAATATTTTTATTTCGGTAAGAAATAGGCATGATTATATCTCAAAATAACTAATTTCTACAAATACTTAATGTGAATGAAACGCTCCGCAACAAATGAACATTTCTTTTCTTCTTCCATTTTTTTTAGAGGCCGGGGCACAAGGCATAATCCGAAAATAGAAAGTGAGAGCATTGCACGACTGCATGCGGAGACAAAGAAGATTTATAAAAAAAAAAATTAGTTGGATAATTTTATTGTATTCTTTTTTTATATATATATAGAAGTGGGAATTAAACACACAACCAAATATAATCTCTCCAAATCTTATTGTGTTCTAATATTATTACCTCTTGTTAATTTTTCCTACAATGAAGATAATGAAACCTTAGTTATTTTTCCATTATTATGTTAGACTATTTATCTAATATTAAAATTAGATGGAGGTTATATTTATAATTACTTTTCTCTTACGGCCACTTTTATTACCTTCAATCAAAATCAAATCAACGACTCTCATTTGATGTTATTTTATAACTATTGATTTGATTTTGATCGAATGGTAATAAAAGTGGTGGTAATTTAATTATAGTTTGTTGTGTGATTTGATTTTTCACTTAATTTTATTCCGTGACATACTTTGCCGCTAGATGTTTATGAAAAAAATTATTTAAATACAATTAATAATTCAATATAATTAATATTACTAGATTCTGAACCTTTTTTTTTTTAAATAGATTCTGAACCTTTGATTTGTATCTTGTTGAAATTTAATTTAATTTACTTACTTTAATTTAATTTGTCAAACATTTTCTCTGTACATCAATTTATCTGTAGATAATTGAGATTGTTTTTCATGAATTTATGTGACATAGATTTATTCTATTAGAGATATATAAAATCATTAGTGTAGTCTCACACAATAACTTAAGCCTTTTTTTTGGTAACTTAAGCCTTTTTAATTGAATTGATTTTTTATATAGTTTTAGAGCCTCGGTATCTCAGGTTCAATCATTGTCACCCCCGGTTTCTTTGTGAAATATTTTAACACATATAGGCTGGGCATGATGTATCTTCTATATTTCAAACCAAATGGGCTTTCTTGTGAGAAGTCGTGTTAGAGATATATAAAATAATTAATATAGCCTCACCCAACATCTTAAACTTTTGGGTTGAATTGATTTTTTATACATTTCATGTAATATTTTGCATGATTGAAAGTAACTACAATCGAATTTTGGTATTATTGCAAAATATAATGATCTCACATATGCAATGGAGACTATCAACAAAGGTAATAAAACCTTGAAATATATTGTGTGGTATGTCCATGTTCTAGTTTTTAAGTGAAAGCTCAATTTTTAACCGTAAAAGGTTTAAATATAAAACATTCATTGATTAGTGTAAGGAAATAAATATAATTTTTTTATTTTCTATAATTAATTTTAAACATTAACGTTGTAATGAATATGCAGCACCAATGGTTATATGCGGTCAAAAAGTTTGGTTAACAATGATTTTTTATTTATTTTTTTGTCTTAAACTTTTTTAACAAAGGCTCTTTTCTAGTCATGTGAAAATCTAGTTATTTCATATTTGACATGTTACATTTTATTATTTCACTAATCTTACAATTAAATTAAAAGAGTTTATCAATTTTCAAGATTTTAATCGAAATCTATATGGGATCAATCTATCAAACACGGACGCGTGTTTTTTTCAAAATTTTATCCGACACAGACATGCTCGGACACGCGTCCGACACGTGGTCAACATTTGGGGACATGCAGTAAACTCTCTGACACGTTTTTCGGACACACAGTTAACTTTTTTGGACAAGCGATCAACGTTCGGACACGTTTTTTTTTTATCTTAATTTTTTTGGTAATCTTTTTAATCTTAATTTTTTTATTAACTAAATATAAAAAAATTATAAAATAATTTTTTTCAATTATGAAATTTGTCATGAAAAATTAACAAAGTACGAAAAATTATCTTTATTTATATTTATGTTATGAAATTTAAAAATTTGATTGGTTATATGACTTATTATAGACTCTTATATGTATTAAATATAAATTATATTATATATATTAAATTTTTTATTTAATATCAAAACGTGTCCCAACATATTGAAATATGACATTTTTTAGAATTAATGTGTCGGTGTGTCGTATCCCGTATCAGTGTCCATCCATCATAGGGATCAATCTCGTATTTAGAAAATGTAATATTAGTGCATTTGTAGGGTTTTTTTTAAGACTTAAAAAAGTCACAACATAGTGAGATAGTCATAAATCAATAAATCATAATAAAACAGCATTAGCGTGCTCATACAACGCGACGCACACCAAAATATAGAGGTGTATGAGGCGTGCTCTATAGCAACTTTTCTCACTGACACAGACACCTCTTTGCTAAAGAAATCTTATTTTATAAGTGTGTACGTGTGTATTATTTTTAGTCAATGATTCTTTTTTTCTCTTTTTTCAAAAACTTTTTAACATTCTCTCTCTTTTATTCAATGGTGATTATTTAAGTTAGTAATAAAAAATTTTGGTAAATATTTTATTTTTTATTTTATTTTTTTACTTTTATATTTGGTAACAAATATATTCAACAACATAATTTATTTTATATCTAAAGAGAGGATATGTATTTAACAAATAATACTTTTAATGAATTATGTATATTTAATCTATTTCTTATTTTTATCCATTTGTATTAATTAGACAATCGATTACTTAAACAAATAATAAATATATCACTTATATCAAACTTTAATTCTAACATACCCTTTTATTATTTGTCTAGGCCTATATGCAAACTAAGGAGTATTGAAACACATTTTTAATTTAAGCATGTTTATCATCTATCATTTAACATGATTATAAAAAAATTTCCTACACACACAACATTTTGTGGGGCCCGCAGCAAAAAACAAAAAAATTCTGACACGCAGAACAAATATCTATAACATAACAAAATCACTTTTCATAGAACATAACTCTTATAAAACCCAATTTTGATATTCTACACGAAAAGTCAATTACTGAAATGCCAGCTGGGATAAGTTATTAGCTGGCAACAGAGCGGAGATTGTCAGGTAGTGATTAATTAATCCGCATCACCTTTGAAATACATTTCATGCAATGCCAAATTCAACTTTGTATTTTTCTCTATATATATACCGAAGAATAAGAAGGAGCAAAAAGCGCAACAAAAGCATAATGGCTGAAGAAAATATCGACCCAAAGCATTTTGTTCTGGTGCATGGTCTTTGCCATGGCGCCTGGTGTTGGTACAAGCTTAAGCCACTATTGGAGTCTTCTGGCCACAAGGTCACAGCTATCGACCTTGCAGCTTCTGGCATCAACACACAGAAAATTGAAGACGTTCATACGTTTTCTGAATATTCTCACCCTCTGTTGGAGTTCTTGACTTTTCTTGCTCCGAATGAAAAGGTGGTTCTTGTGGGACATAGTTTTGGAGGGTTGAGTATAGCACTTGCTATGGACATTTTTCCTGAAAAAATACAAATGGGAGTTTTTTTAACAGCCGATATGCCTGATACCCAACACAAACCATCATACTTATCAGAACAGGTATTTTTCTGCGAAAGGCTAACACTTTTCCTTGCTAGATACTTCTTATAGTTACTATCATTTAATTTGTCAATACTCGGAATATTGCTTAAATTTGTCAAATGAGAACATTTTTGTCCCAATAAAAATCAATAATTAATACATTTCCTTGGTCTTAATGTTCATTACTAATCTGTTTGACCTTTTGGTATGGATAGTTTACTGCGAGATACCCAGTTAAGGACAGGTTAGACTCTGTGATCTCATCCTGTGGAAACAAAATGTCGGTACTTTTTGGTCATAAGTTCTTGTCCATTAAGCTCTATCAACTCTGCTCCACCGAGGTATTCATGGTTTCTTCTTTCAGCAATCTCATTTCACCCTTAAAAGAAATATAATATATAATATGATTTTTATTTATGGGTTTATCATCTATCATTTAACATGATCACAAAAATTTTCCTACACACACAACATTTTGTGGGGTCCGCAGCAAAAAAAAAAAACTCTAGCATGCAAAACAAATCTCTATAACATAACACAATCATTTTTCTTACAATATTATAACTCTTATAAACCCTTTATTTTATCAGTTTAAGTTTTTTTTATTGAATTGGTTATTTGTATATAATATTAAAGTCTTTCTAATTAAGTGATCACAATTCCATTAAACCGTGTAATTCTATTAATAAACAATAAAATATTACATAATTTCTTAAAATAGATTAATAAATTTGTGCATTATCCATCCTTCAAAGTTTGAGGTTGAATATGTTGTTTACACATATATATACACAAATGCTTGTGGCCCACTCAGAATATTTTTGGCTTGGATTTTGCAGGATATGGAATTGGCCAAGAGTTTAATAAGGCCAGGGTCCCTTTTTGCTGAAGAGCTGTGTATGGCAAAGAATTTATCTGAAGAGGGATATGGGTCAGTTCCACGTGCTTTTATTGTTTGCAATGAGGACTTAATATATCCATTGGAGTTTCAGCAATGGATGATCCAAAATGCTGGGATTGATTTGGTGCGGGAGATCAAAGAAGCAGATCATATGGCTATGCTTTCCAAACCTCAAGAAGTGTGTTTATCTCTCCTCGAGTTAGCTAATAAGCATTCTTAAGTAATTGCAGTAATTCGCTTTTACCATTGACCCGTCCTATTTTATATTATGTGATATTGTTGCCTCAGGTTAGAATAATACAATATAATAATCTAATAAACATTTGACTAGGGTGAGTTAGTCTTATTTTAAACCGGTTTGATCTATTTCTCAAACATAAAATTTGATTTTAATTTATTTATTTGATATAAACTTTCTCTTAAAGGTATACGGTGTGCATGACAACCTTTTCGGAATCAAATTTTTTTTTTAATTTCTATTTCCGGAAACAGAAATAGATAGAAAACTCATTTGGTATAACCGGTTTATTTATGTTTTTTGAGATGAACCAGTTTAATTGTTGTGTTGAGAAACAAAAAAAAATCAAAATATTTCTATTTTTTAGTTCCGGGGCACAAAGTCAGAAACACTTATTTCTCTCAATCATTCTCCACCCACTACTATCATCACCACCTCCATCATCTCGACACGACCACAGCCACCCCATCGTCGTCGTCGTCGTCAACACCATCACCACGATGTCGTCGCCATCGCCACCACCACCATCACCATCATCACTACCATCATGTAACCATCACCAACATCACTACCACCATGCCAACATCATCATCGTCACTACCACCATGCAAACATCACTTGTTTTAAAGCTTGGTATGGTAAAAAAAAACTTATTTAAAGATCAATTTTATAAGGTCTTTTTTTTGTGGCGGTACAATTTTATAAGGTCTTTAGATAAACAAAGAAATCTATCTTTAAAACAAACTTAAGATTTTATATATATTAATAAATATATGATTTTAAGGCAGAATAATAATGATGATGAAGTTATCGTATATACTCATATTCACTTAAATAGACTAGCTCGTTAAACTTAAATTGCTTTTTTTTATAACTTAAAGTATACTTTTTAATTAAATAAACTTTAAAATAAATCTTAACCTATCTTATGTAAAAATCAAGCTCAGGTCAGGTCGTAGACCATTAATGAGTTATAGCCTCTCTTTCTTTCTCTTTTTTTTTGAACCAAACCTATTTTTGTTTGAAATAATTTTGAACTATTAGATTGTTGAGTATTTTAATTTTGCAATTGATTTAAGAGTAATGTTACACCGATCGGAAAAAGAAAAAAAATCATAAAATCAATCTAAATTTTGTAAAGATTTAAAAATAATTGTTAGATAAATTAAAATGGCGGAGGTCATTTAATTATTATTTAAGAGTTAATAAGAAATCAAATTATTTCCGGTAAAAGAATCCTGACTTTCTAGTAATCCCTTCGTTCTTTTTAAATATAATTGCTAGATCTTTGGGGTTTTTTATTTTAATATAATATTATTATTTTTTCAAAGATGCCATTTCGGTCAAAAATGCCATTTTTTATGCCACTTTCCAAAGATATTTTTCAAAGATGCCTTTATTATGATGATGATTATTATTATTATTATTATTATTATTATAAACATGAATACATAACTTCATCCTAATCATCTAAAATTCAGGAAATTACTTGCTATTCAGACATTTTACGGAATTAATAGTTCCTGCAAGTAATGGTATCAGCTATGCTATTCCAACATTTAACAATGACTTCTGCTTACTGATAAAGGTGGAACAAAGAGATAAAGGAAAAAGAAACTATAACGCAGCAGCCTTAATTAGAACCTTTGTGTATGTAAGTATGTGCATGTCAGACCCCTATAGGTTAGAAGTATCTGCCTAAATTATATTTTTGTTCAACCGTTACTTCCCTCCAAATTCAAACCAAAATGTTATTTTTGGTCAAATTTTGAATAGAACCGGTTCTTCCCTTTCGGTTTTATTTTAAACTGAACCGGTCACTGGTTATGCCGCAAATCCGTTCTATACTAGGAGACAATTGTTCATCAACCTTCAACACCTTAGTGAGAGAACAAATTATCTTAAGGAAACAACTTCTGTTGAGCTCGGATTCATTAATGTTTATTTAAAAAGTGCCATCTGGAAGGACTTTAAGAGTTATCTCAAGTATAAGCATAAGGAGAAAACACTTGAAGATCTGATAATGAGGTTGCGGATAGAAGTAGACAACAAGGTCGCTGAAAGGAAATTTAGCAACAATCATATGGTCTCTAAGGCCAATGTTATTGAAGATAGATCAAGATCAAAAAAGCGAAAATATTTTGAAGAAGAAACTACTAAAAAGGTAAAAAGGCAAAGGCAAAAAAGTTCAAGCGCTACTGTTACAATTGCGATAATCCTGGGCACCGTGCAAAGGACTGTAAGAAAGATCAAAAGAAGTCACAAAAATTCAAAAAGAAGAAGACCACTTAAGCCGACATGGTTGATATTGCTGATAAAGTTAAAAATCTAAATTTGGTAGTGGTGGTGTTAGAGTGTAACCTTGTGGGAGACACTAAAGAATGGTGGGTGGACACTAGCAACACTAGACATGTCTGTTCAAACAAGTGAATGTTCTCCTCTTACACTCTTACAAAGAATAATGAGAAACTCTATGGGTAATTCATCTACTTCAAAGGTTAAAGGTGTTGGGAATGTGGCTTTGAAGATGACTTATGGCAAGATAGTGACATTCAATGATGTGCTCCACATGCCTGATATTCACAAGAACTTATTGTCTTGATCTCTGTTAAGCAAAAATGGTTTTAAACTTGCATTTGTTTCTCATAAGTTTGTACTTTCTAAGAATGATGCGTGTGTAGAAAAAGATTATCATAGTGATGGCCTTTTCAAATTGAATGTGATGACTGTAACCAATGACAATAATATTAATAATAATGTTACTTCTATTTATTTGCTTGTGTCTTCTAATTTATAGCATAATAGGTTATGACACATTAATTTTAAGTCAAATAAAAGTTTAATTTATTTAGATTTATCACCTAAATTTGAATGTATAAATAATAAATGTCAAGTGTGTGTTGAATCAAAATTTTCAAAATTACCTTTTACTTTTATTGAAAGATCAACCTAATTGTTAGATTTAATACATACTGACATATGTGACATGAAATTTGTACATTTAGGGGTAATAAGAAATATTTTATTACTTTTATTGATGATTGCAGTAGATACTTTTATCTTTATTTACTTAATAGTAAAGACGAGCCTATTGTAGCTTTTAGACAACATAAAAGTGAAGTTAAAAATCAACTTAACAAGAAAATTAAAATAGTAAGGAGCGACTGGAGGGGAGAATACGATGGCCCCTTTGAGGAATTTAGTATTGAGTATGGTATTATATGCCAGACAACTTCTCCTTATTCACCGCAATCAAATGAGATTGTAGAAAGGAAAAATCGGAATGTTGAAAGAAATTATGAACGCTATGTTAATCACATTCAGTTTACCACAGAACTTACGGGGAAGCCATTTTAAAGGCTAACTATATTATTAATAGAGTGTCCCACAAGAAGGCAAAGAGCATACCATACGAAGTATGGAAAGGAAAGAAATCATCCTTGAAATACTTAAGAGTGTGGGGGTGCTTGGCTAAGGTTACGACTCCTAAACCTAAAAGGTTGAAAATCGAACCTAAAACTGTGGATTGTGTATTCATTGCTTATGCACTTAATAGTAGTGCTTATCGATTTCTGGTTTATAAATCTGATGTCTCAAATATACATGTTAATACAGTTATTGAGTCAAGGGAAGTTACGTTCTTTGAAGACGTATTTCTGTATAACAAGGTATATGAATCAAGTGGTAATAATGGTAATAACGTTGTGATACCTCGGGATGCTATGACTAGTATTGATCATGTAGAGAATAAACCTAGACGTTGTAAGAGGCAAAGGATCGCCACATCATTTGAACCTGATTTTCTGACGTATCTGTTAGAAAATGAGCCTCGAACGTATAAAGAAGTTGTAACGTGCCCAGAAGTACCATTTTGGGAAAAGGCTATCAATATGAAATCTTAACACAAAGATACATTATGAAACTTGTAACCCCCTGTGTATGTATGAACCCTTCTTGCATTGTGCTTGGCTCCTTAATATATGGACGGCAACGGTCTGATTCTTTCCTTGGAGATGACGTATGAGGTGTAAATATTAGTGGGATAATTTTGTTGTGTTATTAATATTATGTCTTATTAATTTATTTCTTATTTATTTTTTCTAAGAAGATAATGAAACCTTAATAATTTTAGTATTAATATGTTGAATTGTTTTTACCTAATATTAAATTTTATTTATTGACTATATTTGTCTGTTAATTAATATGGTTAAATTTTAGATGAATTCGGTCATACTTTGCTCAGTAATAATTATTAGATATCAGTTTGAAATTCATGTTAAGGAATAAGAATATATTTAATAATGTGGGAATTTGTTATCAATTGACAAAATAAAGTATACAATTTTCTATTATTTCCATACTTGATTTATAGATTTTCCGGGACATTTTCCCACTAGATGTTCATGAGATAAATTATTTAAGTATAGTAATTCGATATAATTAATATTAGTAGAATCTGAAACTTTAATTTGTATCTTGCTGAAATTTAATTTAGTTTATTATTTATTTTAGTTATTTGACTTTCTTACATTTTATTATTTCATTAATCTTACAATTAAATCAAAAGAGTTTATCAATTTTCAAAATCTTAATCAAAATATATGTGGGACCAATCTCGTATTTAGATAATGTACTATTTGTGCATTTGTAGGGTTTTTTAAGACTTAAAAAAATCACAACATATATACAATAAAAAAGTCACAACATAGTGAGATAGTCATAAATCATAATAAACAGCATCAGCGTGCTCATCCATCGAGACCCAAACCAAAATAGCCGGGTATAAGGCGTGCTCTATTAGTCTATTGTGTTTATTCCAAATTAGTCTATTGTGACTTTTCTCACTAACATCATCCAGCTGGACCCAGACAGAGACACCTCTTTGCAAAAAAAAAAATATTTTATGCGCGTGTACGGCAACGTGTTTTTCTTTGGTATTATTTTTAGAAAGAAATATCTTTTACTTTTCTATTTAGGAAGAGTTTAGGTAAAAATATATATATGATAATATAATTTATTTTTTAATGGGTTCTTTATTAATTTAAAAATAAAATAAAAATTGTAAAATAAAACAATGTGTCATAGGCAGGAGAATAGCCTTCTGCCGTCGCATTTTTATTTTTATCTAAAGAGAGAATATGTATTTAATGAATAATGTTTTTAATAGAGGGGAATGATATTGTAACAACCAATTAGGATTACTAACAATCAATTTCACCGTTAGATCGATTATGTTGATCCAACGGTTATATTTATGTCCATATGTGTATGATTATGATTCTCCATATTTAATACTTTATTTTTTTTGGTAATTTAATACTTTATATTTATTTACACCTTTGTATGGTTATGATTTTCCATATTTAATATTTCTCTCATATTTAATGCTTTCACATTAAAAGCATTAAATATGTGGAATCATAACTATACAAAAATGGAAATAAATATAACCATTAGATCAACATAATCGATCTAAGGGTAAAATTGATTGGAAGTAATATTAGTAGTAAACTTAATTAATTGTTACAGTATCCTACCCCTATAATAAATTATGTATATTTAATCTATTTCTTATTTTTATCCACTTGGACAATCGATTTATTCTTTGACCAAAAAAAATCACTTTTATAAAACGTTAATTCTAACACACCCTTTTTTATTTGTCTAGGCCTATATGCAAACTAAGGTTGATATCATGATCGCATAAATCATTGAATCGGGTTCAGCAAAGTACATTTTTAAGCATTTTTAGTGTTTGCCTTCAAACTATAATTTTGATATTCTAAACCAAAAATCAATTAGTGGAATGGGAGGGATAAGTTACCTGGCGACAGAGCGGAGATTCTCAGCTTGTGATAAATTAATCCACATCAACCTTTGCAATACTTTCAGAGGGAGCCTGGGGTGGGAACTAGAACTATCATCGATGAGTTAAAGTAAATTAAGTTCATATAAATGGGAGAATATATGTAAATCTAATATGTTAAGTTTTGGATTGAGATATACCAACCCATTTGTTATGATTTTAATAGTAGTCTTCCCACTATGGACTCCTCCTTGATCTGACCGATAGTGTTATCACTGTTGGATTGGGCTCAGGTTAGCCAAATATTTGATTAGAGACGGGTTAATTAAGTATTTTGGAGCTGAGTACTAGGAAACATATTAATATGGATTTTTTTTTTTTTGAATAAATCCAAAGGTATCCTCTGGCCCGTAACCGAAGACTAATCTCCACCCTTTTCGGGAGCGGCTCTCCCAAATCTTTTTTTCCAGCTCAAATTAATATGAGATTTTAAACTTTAGAGAACTCACTATGGATGGTGTGGCCCCCCCGTAGGTTCCATGTCCTGACAAATACATTTCATGCAATGCCAAATTCAACTTTGTATTTTTCTATATATAGCGAAGAATACGAAAGAGCAAAGCACAACACAAGCATAATGGCTGAAGAAAATATCGACCCAAAGCATTTTGTTCTGGTGCATGGTATTTGCCATGGCGCCTGGTGTTGGTATAAGCTTAAGCCACTATTGGAGTCTTCTGGCCACAAGGTCACAGCTATCGACCTTGCAGCTTCTGGCATCAACACACAGAAAATTGAAGACGTTCATACGTTTTCTGAATATTCTCACCCTCTGTTGGAGTTCTTGACTTCGCTTGCTCCGAATGAAAAGGTGGTTCTTGTGGGACATAGTTTTGGAGGGTTGAGTATAGCACTTGCTATGGACAATTTTCCTGAAAAAATACAAATGGGAGTTTTTTTAACAGCTTATATGCCTGATACCCAACACAAACCATCATACTTATCAGAACAGGTATTTTTCTGCGAAAGGCTAACACTTTCCCTTGCTAGATGCTTCTTATAGTTACTATCATTTAATTTGTCAATACTCGGATATGAGAATATTGCTTAAATTTGTCAAATGAGAACATTTTTGTCCCAATAAAAATCAATAATTAATACATTTCCTTGGTCTTAATGTTCATTACTAATCTACTTGACCTTTTGATATGGATAGTTCTATGAGAGATACCCAATTAAGGAATGGTTAGACTCGGAGCTCTCATACTGTGGAAGCAAAACGTCGTTGCTTTTTGGTCATAAGTTCTTGTCCACTAAGCTCTATCAACTCTGCTCCACCGAGGTATTCTTAGTTTCTTCTCTCTCAGCAATCTCATTTCACTCTTAAAGAAATATAATAGATGATATGATTTCATTTTTATTTATTGTATTAAATTGATTCTTTGCATGATATTTAAGTCTTTGTGATTAAATGATCACAAATTTCATGTTATTATATTAATAAATAATTAAATATCATATAATTTCTTAAAACGGATGAATAAATTTATGTATTATCCATTCTTTAAACTTTTTTAAACTTTTAGGTTGAATATTTTCTATATATATATATATATATATATATATATATATATATATATATATATATATATATATATATATATATGGGTAAACATTTCTCAAGCAGCTTGAGATAAGTTTATCTCCGGCTAGCCCCAAAACTACGTCATTTTTTGATTAATGAAGGGTGTTTATGTAATTTTAGGTGAATTAATGAAGGGTGTTTCAGTAAAATGTATATGATATAAAAATATTTACAAAAACACCCTTCATTAATTCATCTAGAATTACATAAACACCCTTCATTAATCAAAACGACGTAGTTTTGGGGCTAGCTGGAGATAAACTTATCTCAAACTGCTTGAGAAATGTTTTTCCCATATATATATATATGGGAAAAACATTTTTGTAATTTTATTTATTTTTATATCATATACATTTTACTGAAGCACCCTTCATTAATTCACCTAAAATTACATAAACACCCTTCATTAATCAAAATTACGTAGTTTTGGGGCTAGCTGGAGATAAATTTATCTCAAGCTGCTTGAGAAATGTTTACCTATATATATATATAGTAAAATCATTTCTGCAGCCACTTTACGTACAACAACGACAGATGTATGATTATGATTCTCCACATTTAATGCTTTCATCCTCTGTATGGTTATGATTTTCTGCATTTAATGGTTTCAAGTATATATATGGCAAGTATTTGATTGTTGCACGTACAGCAGCTATTTATATATATATATATAGGATAGGATCAACTTACAATAGTGTAAGAATAATAAATCTTATACTAAATCTTAACCGTTGATTTTCGTGCATCCAACTGTTGACATTTATTATGAATTAAAAATTAATTAATGAGTA
This sequence comes from Gastrolobium villosum, assembly GCA_032173675.1. Lineage (NCBI taxonomy): Eukaryota > Viridiplantae > Streptophyta > Magnoliopsida > Fabales > Fabaceae > Gastrolobium > Gastrolobium villosum. The sequence goes on along the minus strand of JAVKPL010001958.1, from coordinate 58,837 downwards.
AAACCTAATAAATCTTAATTGTTAGATGTACAAAATCAATGGTTAAGATGTGGTGTAAGATTTATTCATCTTACACCGGTGTAAGATGATCCTTCCCCTATATATATATATAGGGGAATGCATATGTACTGTTATAGGGAAAAAATATTATCCTGTAAAGACAATATTTTAAGAGAGAGAAAATGATATAAAGAGAGAAAAGAAACAATGCATGGGTCCCACAATAAATTGTCTCTGCAGAAAAAATGAAGAAATTCCTGTAACATTAGCGATGGATTATATATATATATATATATATATATATATATATATATATATATATATAGGGCTTTGCATTTCTCATTTAACATGAGGTTAGAAAAATTTCTACACATTCATAATTCAAATGGGTCCCACCATAAACAAAAAATGAAAAATGAAAAATGAAAAAAATATTGCACGCAAAACGATCTCTCACTAATATAAGAAAACAACTCTCCTATTAAAGGAGAAAATGTTTTCCAATATATATATGGATTTTATTAATCTCATGTTAAAGGAGATAAATTATCTCATGTCATAAAGATAAATTTGTGGGCTCCACCATCTGAAAAAAAAAAGTGGCACAGTTATTGAAAGGTGTATAAGAGAGAAAGTTACCACATGTAGCATAAGAGTAGTTTTTCCCTATATATATATATATATATATATATATATATATATATATATATATATATACACACAAATTCAAAATCTTTTTGGCGGCTTGAATTTTGCAGGATCTGGAATTGGCCAAGACTTTAATAAGGCCAGGGTTACTTTTTTCTGAAGAGCTGTCCAAGGCAAAGAATTTCTCTGAAGAGGGATATGGGTCTGTTCCACGTGCTTTTATTGTTTGCAATGAGGACTTAGTATATCCATTGGAGTTTCAGCAATGGACGATCCAAAATGCTGGGGTTGATGAGGTGCGAGAGATCAAAGAAGCAGATCATATGGCTATGCTTTCCAAACCCCAAGAACTGTGTTTATCTCTCCTCGAGTTAGCTAATAAGCATGCTTAACTAAATGCAGTGATTCGCTTTTGTCTATTGCATATAAGATTGGCTTAGAAATATTTACGTATGTCTTTGATTCTGTTTTGGTTTTATTTTCATTTTATTTTGCTTTACCTACTTAAGGTACGGAGAACACTATTTTTATTTGATTGTTATTGATTAAATAAAATTCAGAAAAGAGAAATAGTTTTTTCTCGCAATCCTTGTGTTTAGTCTTTCTTTCTATTGAGCCAACTTTTTAGTCAACGGGATACTGTTTCAGCATAATTTGGTATCATCCTACCAGACATCGAATTTTGATTTGGTTTTTCTCAAGCATTCATACTTAAATATATCCAACATCCCCTCCAAATTTCATTGGATTTCATGGAGGGATTGATTTTCAATAAATTTTTATAGCCCACGCCTCCTGTCCCTATAATAGGCTTATATGCATTTGCCAATTTTGCACAAGTAGATATCTTTTTTCTGAGGAGGAATAAGTCCAAATTTGGACCTAGAAATCGAATAGCGTCTGATTTTTTGCATGCATGCTTGGAAAAATCATATCGCAGTGTTCCCAAAGCTTCATATTTTTTCTCCGTGGGACTAATTTAATATTCATTTTTAAAGGGGCGAAAATTGTGAAAATCCAAATAAATGGAAAATACTACTGAGGCATCGAATTTTTATCTGATTTTTCTCAGGAAACCATACTTAAATATGTCCAACATCCCCTCCAAGTTTCGTTGGATTTCATAGAGGGATTGATTTTCAATGAAATTTTAGAACCCACGCCTCCTCCTCCCTATGATAGGCTTATATGCATTTGACAGTTTTGCACAAGTAGATATCTTTTTTCTAAGCAGGAAGAAGTCCAGATATGGACCAAGAAATCGAATTTGGGTCTGATTTTTTGCATGCATGCTTGGAAAAATCATATCGTAGTGTTCCCAAAGCTTCATAATTTTTCACCGTGGGACTAATTTAATATTCATTTTTAAAGAGGCAAAAACTGAGAAAATCCAAGAAAATGGTAAATCCTACCGGGGCATCGAATTTTTATCTGGTTTTTCTCAGGCATCCATACTTAAATATGTCCAACATTCCCTCCAAGTTTCATTATATTTCATGGAGGGATTGATTTTCAATGAATTTTTAGAGCCCACGTCTCCTCCTACCTATAATAGGCTTATATGCATTTGCCAGTTTTGCACAAGTAGATATCTTTTTTCTGAGGAGGAAGAAGTCCAAATTTGGACCTAGAAATCGAATTTGGGTTTGATTTTTTGCATGCATGTTTGAAAAAATCATATCGCAGTATTCCCAAAGCTTTGTAATTTTTCTCCGTGGGACTAATTTAATTTTCATTTTTAAAGAGGCAAAATTTGAGAAAATCCAAAAAAATGAAAAATCCTACCGAGGCATCGAATTTTTATCTGGTTTTACTCAGGCATCCATACTTAAATATGTCCAACATCCCCTCCAAGTTTCATTGGATTTCATAGAGGGATGGATTTTCAATGAATTTTTAGAGCCAACGCCTCCTCCTCCCTATAATAGGCTTATATGCATTTTCCAGTTTTGCACAAGTAGATATCTTTTTTATGAGGAGGAAGAAGTCCAAATTTAGACCTAGAAATCGAATTTGGGTCTGATTTTTGCATGCATGCTTGAAAAAATCGTATCGCAGTGTTCCCGAAGCTTCATAATTTTCCTCCGTGGGACTAATTTAATATTCATTTTTAAAGGGGCGAAAATTGAGAAAATCCAAATAAATGGAAAATCCTACCGAGGCATCGCATTTTTATCTGGTTTTTCTCACGCATCCATATTTAAATATATCCAACACCCCCTCTGTAACAGCCCGTGTTAACCCGGATTGTTAACACACTATCGTATTAAGCCACGCTTAATTAAAATGCGGAATAACTTTTTCTTTAATTCAATTATGACGTCATTAACTTAACCAACTTGATTACTTAATCATTTTCATAAAAATACTGCCTGTATGTAAATTGCAAGACAACTAACAGAATACCTCGTACATAAATATAATGTGTGTATCTAGAACCGCAGAACTACAACATGCAGCTTGGGTCAAAATCCTGATACATTAATTACAACCGCGAATTTAAAGACATAATCAAACCATGTGGCATGGACAAACCCCATGCTCACCAAATAAGGCAACAATGCCCACAAATAGTCTCAACATAAACTTAACATAATCAAGCAGAAAACATAGACAACAGTCAAATAACCGCAATCCACAACCAGCACGTCAGCATAATTATCAGCTCAGCTCTGGCCTCCTGCCACCTGAGCCCTCAACATTACCTGATCCTGAAATAAGCGTCCCCAAACGTGGGGTGAGATCTCTAATAAGAAATCTCAGTAAGACAAGGGGTCCTCAAGGAGTCTCCACCCCAAGCTCACTTACATGTGTAATATAAGTTCTAAAACAGTATTACAGTATAAGTTCTAAAATCATGCGATGCAGCAATTAATCATGTCATGTGTGCTTTCAAATCTACTGGCCAGAGAAATGTAGGAATACGTCTATGCCTACATGAGTACATGGATACTACCTGCACCTCACCCACATGCTTCTCCATCTTGTATGTACTACATACTCAGGATTGCCGTCTAGGTGGACACCACATGCATATCATAAAAGCTCATTACATATAAACAGCTCAACAGCATTTCCAAAATAATCAAAGCATGTAACACAGCATGCATAAACCCATCCCCATGGGACATGGTGGAACATCAAAATGGCTAAACCGAGGACACGAAAGCTTACCTTGCAAGCTAGCTATCCAAGCCAAGAGTCCAACCACTCACTAGTCCACAAACAGCAGTATCACAATCTGATATGGACCAACATTACATCAATATTAATGCATCTCAAGCATACAACTTTAAAGACTACGCCTTTCTTTTACGTTTTACGTCTCAAGGCTTCCAACAAAGCCATAAGCCCTTAATCATGTGATTCTGACTTAGTCCATTAGTTATAGAAGTTCAACTTCCTTAAACTAGGGCCCACACACACCCCATAGCTTACTGTTCATACAGTGAAGCTACTGTCTGCGCAGAACCCAGGATATCCGGATATCAGAAGGGGCATATCCGGATATGCCATATCCGGATATCACACTGGACATATCCGGATATGTCATATCCGGATACTCAGATCCCATATCCGGATATCAATATCCGGATACCATATCCGGATACTGATATCCGGATATCTGTTCGACAAATATCCGGATATCTCACGACAGAATGCAGTTTCTGCATTTCGTGAATATCCATCCCAAAGATCCAACTTTTAACACATGTACACGTTAAAGCATGCATCTTTAGTTCATTTTAGGTTCATATACCTTATACCCTCTTGTTTACTCATTAAACATGATCAAGACACCAACTTTAAGCATTAAAACTTAAGATCAAAGGTGAGGTAACTTACCAAAGTTCAAAACAGAGGCAAGGTATGCTCTTGGAGCTCTCCCAAGGTTCCTCACACTCAGCCTAAGTAGGAGCACGAAAATGGCACACCAAGATGGGTTCTTGCACCACAAGGTGGCACTTTGAAGCTCACAATGACTACCACAAGGTAGCCATCACTAAAGCTCCAAACTCAGCTCACTAACTACACACACACAGCAGTTGACACTGCCCAAGAACACTCCATTCACTCTCACAAGGATGATCACAAGTGTGTAGGAAGGAAGAAGGAGAAGAAACCAAGAGTAAAAATGGAGTCTTGGCTAAAGAGAATGAGGGAGGAGAAGGTGACAAACTCAGAAGCTGTCACACAAAGAAGAAGGCACAAAGGAGGCAGAAACTTGACCTAGGATCATGTGCCAACTAATGAATTTATAGAGGTTTGGCCACCTCGCGCAGTATTAGCTTTAATCGCAAAGTAAAAGATCTTGATCCCAAACTTCGGATTCTAGACCTACGCATTTTTCTAAGATTTGTCATATTTTTATTTTATTTTTCGGAGCACCTTTCCGGTACGCGCTTTTCCATAGCCAGTATCAGTTCTGGCATCAGATTACGTCATTTTGACTTGAAACTTGTTTTACAAGTCCTACATAATATTCTAGTAAATATCATGCATTCGTTATAATTTTCCGGGATACTTTTCCGGTACGCATTTATACCGAGTAGCAGAACCGGTATCTGCGCTTTCCTTCCGAAAAGCGACTTTCAGCATTTTTACTCACTCAATATAATTATCTAAGCCCATTAATAATTATTAAGGTCAATTATGGAATTATTTCCTAATTATCATAATTAATTCGCTAATTACCTTAATTAGCGGTGCGGGTTCTTACATTCACCCCACCTTTTTAAGGATTTTGTCCTCAAAATCAGAAACATACCTGTTTCGAAAGTCGGGATACTGTCGGAGAAGCTCATCCTCTCGCTCCCACGTGCACTCCTCGGGACTACGCCCAGTCCACTGCACCTTGACCATCGGAATGATCTTGCTTCGAAGCTGTTTCTCGCCTCGATCGAGAATCTTGAGTGGTCCGACGGGAGTCTTTAGGTTCTCCCGAACCTCCACATCATCCGGTTGCACCACGTGCGAAGGGTCCGCTATGTACTTTCGAAGCTGAGACACGTGAAACACGTCGTGGATGTTGGCGAGGTTCGGAGGTAAGGCGAGTCGATAGGCAACTGGTCCTACTCTACCAAGGATCTGGTAGGGCCCTATGAATCGCGGGCTCAACTTCCTCACGCCGAGTGCCCGTCCAACACCGGTGACAGGTGAAAGTTTCACAAACACGTGCTCACCCTCACTGAACTCCAGTGGTCGATGCTTGACATCGTAGTAGCTCTTCTGACGATTCTGCGCCTGCTTTAACTTTTCCCTGATCATTTGGATCTGTAGGGTAGTATCTTGGACAAAGTCCAAGCCGAATAGCTCTTTATCTCCAACCTCAGACCAGCAGGTAGGAGTCCGACACCTCCTACCGTACAGCGCTTCGTAGGGTGCCATGCCCAGACTAGCATGAAAACTGTTGTTGTATGAGAATTCAACCAACGGAAGGTACCTATCCCATGCAGAACCCTGCTCCAACGTGCAAGCTCTCAGCATGTCCTCCAATGTCTGGATGGTCCGCTCAGTCTGTCCGTCAGTCTGAGGGTGATAGGCGGTACTCAATCTCAACTGCGTACCAAAAGCCTCCTGCAGCGCCTCCCAGAACCGAGATGTGAACTTCGGGTCCCTATCACTGATGATACTCTCGGGCACCCCGTGAAGCCTCACGATCTCACGGACATATAGTTTGGCCAACTGCTCTGTAGTGAAGCTCACCTTCACTGGAAGAAAATGGGCAGACTTGGTCAATCTGTCCACTATGACCCAGATAGAGTCACAACCAGCCTGAGTTTTAGGCAATCCCACCACGAAGTCCATGGAAATACTCTCCCACTTCCACTGTGGAATCTCCAGAGGTTGAAGTTTACCAGACGGTTTCTGGTACTCGATTTTTACTTTCTGGCAAATAAGACATTTGGACACGTAGACCGCTATGTCCTTCTTCATGCCCGGCCACCAAAAATTCCTCTTTAGGTCCTGGTACATCTTTGTGGCACCAGGGTGGATAGTAAACCGGCCCTTATGAGCCTCTGCCATAACCTCCTCGGTCAATGGCCCTCGAGGAATAACAATCCTCTTCTGGAACAGCAGCAATCCATCCTCGTTCCAAGACACACCGTCCTGGTTCTTTACGTAATCAAGGCACTCTCTTTGCACTTGCGCCTCTTTGATCTTTTCCATCAGCTCATTAATCACTTCTGCTGTTTCTAACTCAAGCAGTGCACCCCCAAACAAGGAGTTCACTTTCAAGTCTCTGAACTTCTCGATCACCTCGTAGTCGTTCATCATTAAACTGGATAAGCTCACGGATTTCCGACTCAAGGCATCGGCTACCACATTGGCCTTGCCAGGGTGATACCTCAACTCAAAGTCGTAGTCCTTCAAGAACTCCATCCATCTACGCTGTCTCATGTTCAACTCCTTCTGGTCAAACAGATACTTCAGGCTCTTGTGATCACTGAATACAGCGAACTTCATGCCAAACAGGTAATGCCTCCAAATCTTGAAAGCAAAAACAATGGCTGCCAACTCCAAGTCGTGAGTCGGGTAGTTCTCCTCGTGAGGTTTCAACTGTCTTGAAGCGTAAGCAACCGCTTTCCCTTTCTGCATCAGCACACAGCCAAGTCCCTTACCAGAAGCATCGCAGTATAACTCGAATTGTTCCGCAGGATCAGGAAGAACTAACACTGGAGCAGTAGTCAGTCTCTCCTTCAGCTCCTGGAAACACTCCTCACACTCATGTGTCCACACGAATGGAGTCTCCTTTCGGGTAAGGCGAGTCATCGGTAGCACCATCTTGGAAAATCCTTCTATGAACCTCCGATAGTACCCGGCCAAACCCAAGAAGCTTCTCACTTCTGTAACCGTCTTGGGCCTCTCCCAGTCCATCACGGCCTCAATCTTGTTAGGATCAACTGCAACTCCATTAGCAGAAATCACATGACCCAGAAATTTCACCGCCTTGAGCCAAAACTCGCATTTTGACGGCTTCGCATAGAGCTTCTTCTCTTTTAGCACTTGCAACACAATCTTCAAGTGCTCGGTATGCTCCTCCTCCGTCTTGGAGTAGATCAAGATGTCGTCAATGAAGACGATCACAAACTGATCCAGGTACGGCTGGAAGATTCTGTTCATGTAGTCCATGAACACTGCGGGTGCATTGGTGAGTCCAAACGGGATCACCAAGTACTCGTAGTGCCCGTACCTCGAGCGAAATGCTGTCTTTGGGACATCCTCCGGCTTTACCCGTATCTGATGATAACCGGACCGGAGATCAATCTTGGAATACACACAAGCACCCCTGAGCTGATCCAGCAAATCATCAATGCGTGGAAGAGGATACTTGTTCTTGATTGTCACCTTGTTCAACTGTCTGTAGTCGGTGCACAACCGCATGGTCCCATCTTTCTTTTTCACGAAAATGACCGGTGCTCCCCAAGGAGACACACTCGGCCGAATAAAGTCTTTCGCTGAAAGCTCCTCAATATGCTTCTTCAGCTCCGCCAACTCTGGTGGCGACATCCGGTATGGAGCCAACGATATAGGCCCCACACCAGGCAATAAATCAATGGAGAACTCTATCTCCCTCTGTGGTGGAAACTCAGGAATCTCCTCAGGAAACACCTCGAGGAATTCCTTCACCACAGGAATGCCAGTGAGATCCTCCTGTGTCCCACTCACCAAACCTCCCAACATGACATAGCCAAATGCCCCTGCTCTCAAGGCCCTCCTCGCCTGCAGGACTGAAATGAACGGTGAGGAACTGGCTGTGGACCCACCCGGAGACATCACCACTTTCTTGGCACAGCAATCAATCATTGCGCAGTTTCTGGACAACCAATCCATGCCCAAAATAATCTGAAGGTTGGCCATCGGTAGTCCTATCAGATCTACCGAGAAGTCACGGCCATCCCACTGAAACGCTACATCGCGATGAACAGTGGAGGTCAAACATTTTTCTCCGGTGGCGGTGGTAACCCGCATCGGTGGAGAAAGCACATCACTGGGCAACTCAAGCCCCACAGCAATAGGGGTAGCAACAAAAGAGTGCGTTGCCCCGGAATCAAACAAAACATCAACAGTTGATCCACCAATGGTAACAGTACCTCTGACCAGGTTCGGAGCTCTGTCCGACTGCTGACGATCAAGTGTGTAGACTCGTCCGGTAGTAGGTGGCACGGCTGGTGCTCCAGTAGGAACCATCTGCAATGGCACAGCCTGAACTGCAGCGACTCTCGCCGACGGGCAATCTCTAGAATAGTGGCCCTCCTTGCCACACTGGAAGCATATCAACTGTCCGGTAGAGCACGGCCCAAAGTGTGACTTCCCACATCCCGAACATCTGGGAGCAGGAGGTCTAGCGGCGTTCCCCGGAGCGGCAGTCTTTCTGAACTGATTTGGCGCTTGCTTAGCCGCCAACGGTGGTTTACCCTTGCCCTTGTTGGCAAAATTCTTGTTCTTCCAGGGAGTGGAACCGCCGGTACCCTGTGGTACCTCCATCTTGGCCTTCTTGGCCTTACTCGTGCTGTAGAAGTGCTCAATATCACGACACTGCTGGACCAGTGTCCCAAAATCTCTGGATGCAGACCCAGCTAAGTAACCAGCAATATCATCATTAAGTCCCCTGCGGAACTTAGCAGCCAAGAATGTAGGAGTAGGCCTCGCCATCCTGAAGTGTGAAAACTTCACCAGTTCATTAAACTTGGCCAGGTACTCGTCAACAGACAACGAGCCCTGTACCAACCGGTCAAACTCCCCCTGCTTCCTCTCCTGTGAGTCATAAGGGAAGTACTGACCCAGGAAGCTCTCCTCGAAGAATGGCCATGTCATCACATGACCTTGCATCTCATAGACCTGAGACAGGTTGGTCCACCACTCATGGGCCTCGCCCTCCAGCATGTATGTGGCGAACAGCAGCTTCTGCGGATCGGTGCACTGCATGATCCGGAAAATCTTGTCCAGCGCCTGTAACCATCTGGCAGCAGCAATGGGATCATACGATCCGTCGAAGGTAGGTGGCTTATGCTTGCGGAAAGCATTCAGCCGGCGATCGATCTCGTCACGATCCTCAGCAAGAACGGGGATGGTCTGCATAGCCCCCGTCAAGTGACTACCCTCACCCATCTGGCTCTGGGTGTCCTCCTGTTGACTAGGCGGAGGTGGAGGCGGTGGCGGCGGTGGAGGTGGTGGAGGACCCTGGCCCGCAGCAGGACCAGCCCTCAACTCCTCCAACATGACCCTCATCATAGTCATGTTGGCCATCTGGTTCTCCTCCAGAACCTCTGCCGTGGTTTGCCGGTTCGCATCTCTAATTGCGTCCAGCATTGCCCGGTTCGCCAGCCTCGTGGCTTCCTGGTCGGCTAGTCGGGCCGCCTGCATCTCAGCCAATGCAGCCAGGACAGGATCTGATTGATCCTCGCTAGTACTCGTGTTCCTCCTTGGTGGCACCATGACTCTGCACAAGTTACACAAAGAATGAGTTGATCAGGCCCACGCCATGTGGTCACATATGCATTATCATTACACACACCAGTCAGAGAGAACACAAAGTAGACACGCAACGACTCATCCTAAGTTATTGCAATACATACAGGCTTTTCCCTAGAAAGTGCTCTGATACCATAAAATGTAACAGCCCGTGTTAACCCGGATTGTTAACACACTATTGTATTAAGCCACGCTTAATTAAAATGCGGAATAACTTTTTCTTTAATTCAATTATGACGTCATTAACTTAACCAACTTGATTACTTAATCATTTTCATAAAAATACTGCCTGTATGTAAATTGCAAGACAACTAACAGAATACCTCGTACATAAATATAATGTGTGTATTTAGAACCGCAGAACTACAACATGCAGCCTGGGTCAAAATCCTGATACATTAATTACAACCGCGAATTTAAAGACATAATCAAACCATGTGGCATGGACAAACCCCATGCTCACCAAATAAGGCAACAATGCCCACAAATAGTCTCAACATAAACTTAACATAATCAAGCAGAAAACATAGACAACAGTCAAATAACCGCAATCCACAACCAGCACGTCAGCATAATTATCAGCTCAGCTCTGGCCTCCTGCCACCTGAGCCCTCAACATTACCTGATCCTGAAATAAGCGTCCCCAAACGTGGGGTGAGATCTCTAACAAGAAATCTCAGTAAGACAAGGGGTCCTCAAGGAGTCTCCACCCCAAGCTCACTTACATGTGTAATATAAGTTCTAAAACAGTATTACAGTATAAGTTCTAAAATCATGCGATGCAGCAATTAATCATGTCATGTGTGCTTTCAAATCTACTGGCCAGAGAAATGTAGGAATACGTCTATGCCTACATGAGTACATGGATACTACCTGCACCTCACCCACATGCTTCTCCATCTTGTATGTACTACATACTCAGGATTGCCGTCTAGGTGGACACCACATGCATATCATAAAAGCTCATTACATATAAACAGCTCAACAGCATTTCCAAAATAATCAAAGCATGTAACACAGCATGCATAAACCCATCCCCATGGGACATGGTGGAACATCAAAATGGCTAAACCGAGGACACGAAAGCTTACCTTGCAAGCTAGCTATCCAAGCCAAGAGTCCAACCACTCACTAGTCCACAAACAGCAGTATCACAATCTGATATGGACCAACATTACATCAATATTAATGCATCTCAAGCATACAACTTTAAAGACTACGCCTTTCTTTTACGTTTTACGTCTCAAGGCTTCCAACAAAGCCATAAGCCCTTAATCATGTGATTCTGACTTAGTCCATTAGTTATAGAAGTTCAACTTCCTTAAACTAGGGCCCACACACACCCCATAGCTTACTGTTCATACAGTGAAGCTACTGTCTGCGCAGAACCCAGGATATCCGGATATCAGAAGGGGCATATCCGGATATGCCATATCCGGATATCACACTGGACATATCCAGATATGTCCTATCCGGATACTCAGATCCCATATCCGGATATCAATATCCGGATACCATATCCGGATACTGATATCCGGATATCTGTTCGACAAATATCCGGATATCTCACGACAGAATGCAGTTTCTGCATTTCGTGAATATCCATCCCAAAGATCCAACTTTTAACACATGTACACGTTAAAGCATGCATCTTTAGTTCATTTTAGGTTCATATACCTTATACCCTCTTGTTTACTCATTAAACATGATCAAGACACCAACTTTAAGCATTAAAACTTAAGATCAAAGGTGAGGTAACTTACCAAAGTTCAAAACAGAGGCAAGGTATGCTCTTGGAGCTCTCCCAAGGTTCCTCACACTCAGCCTAAGTAGGAGCACGAAAATGGCACACCAAGGTGGGTTCTTGCACCACAAGGTGGCACTTTGAAGCTTACAATGACTACCACAAAGTAGCCATCACTAAAGCTCCAAACTCAGCTCACTAACTACACACACACACAGCAGTTGACACTGCCCAAGAACACTCCTTACACTCTCACAAGGATGATCACAAGTGTGTAGGAAGGAAGAAGGAGAAGAAACCAAGAGTAAAAATGGAGTCTTGGCTAAAGAGAATGAGGGAGGAGAAGGTGACAAACTCAGAAGCTGTCACACAAAGAAGAAGGCACAAAGGAGGCAGAAACTTGACCTAGGATCATGTGCCAACTAATGAATTTATAGAGGTTTGGCCACCTCGCGCAGTATTAGCTTTAATCGCAAAGTAAAAGATATTGATCCCAAACTTCGGATTCTAGACCTACGCATTTTTCTAAGATTTTTCATATTTTTATTTTATTTTTCGGAGCACCTTTCCGGTACGCGCTTTTCCATAGCCAGTATCAGTTCTGGCATCAGATTACGTCATTTTGACTTGAAACTTGTTTTACAAGTCCTACATAATATTCTAGTAAATATCATGCATTCGTTATAATTTTCCGGGATACTTTTCCGGTACGCATTTATACCGAGTAGCAGAACCGGTATCTGCGTTTTCCTTCCGAAAAGCGACTTTCAGCATTTTTACTCACTCAGTATAATTATCTAAGCCCATTAATAATTATTAAGGTCAATTATGGAATTATTTCCTAATTATCATAATTAATTCGCTAATTACCTTAATTAGCGGTGCGGGTTCTTACACCCTCCAAGTTTCATTGGATTTCATGTAGGGATTTATTTTCAATGAATTTTTAGAGCCCACGCCTCCTCTCCCTATAATAGGCTTATATGCATTTGCCAGGTTTGCACAAATAGATATCTTTTTTCTGAGGAGGAAGAAGTTCAAATCTAGACTTAGAAATCAAATTTGGGTCTGATTTTAGGCATGCATGCTTGGAAAATTCATATCGCAGTGTTCCCAAAGCTTCATAATTTTTCTATGTGGGACTAATTTAATATTCATTTTTAAAGGGGCGAAAACTGAGAAAATCCAAAAAAATGGAAAATTTTACCGAGGCATCGAATCTATATCTGGTTTTTTCAGGCATCCACACTTAAATATGTCCAACATTCCCTCCAAGTTTCATTCGATTTCATGGAGGGATTGATTTTCAATAAATTTTTAGAGCCCACGCCTCCTCTTCCCTATAATAGGATTATATGCATTTGCCAGTTTTGCACAAGTAGATTTCTTTTTTTTTAGGAGGAAGAAATCCAAATTTGCACCTAGAAATCGAATTTGGGTATGATTTTTTGCATGCATGCTTGGAAAAATCATATCGCAGTGTTCCCAAAGCTTCATAATTTTTCTACGTGGGACTAATTTAATATTCATTTTTAAAGGGACAGAAATTGAGAAAATCCAAAAAAATGGAAAATCCTACCGAGGCGTCGAATTTTTATCAGGTTTTTCTCAGGCATCCATACTTAAATATGTCCAACATCCCCTCCAAGTTTTATTGGATTTCATGGAGGGATTGATTTTTAAAGAATCTTTTGGAGCCCACGCCTCCTCCTCCCTATAATAGGCTTATATGCATTTGCCAATTTTGCACAAGTAGATATCTTTTTTCTGAGGAGGAAGAAGTCCAAATTTTGTCCTAGAAATCGAATTTGGCTCTGATTTTTTGCATGCATGCTTGAAAAATCGTATCGCAGGGTTCCCAAAGCTTCATAATTTTTCTCCGTGGGACTAATTAAATATTCATTTTTAATGGGGTGAAAATTGAGAAAATTCAAATAAATGGAAAATCCTACCGAGGCATCGGATTTTTATCTGGTTTTTCTCAGGCATCCATACTTAAATATGTCCAACATCCCCTCCAAGTTACATTGGATTTCATTGAGGGATTGATTTTCAATGAATTTTTAGAGCCCACGTCTCCTCCACCCTATAATAGGCTTATATGCATTTGCCAGTTTTGCACATGTAGATATCTCTTTTCTGAGTAGGAAGAAGTCCAAATTTGGACCTAGAAATCGAATTTGGTTCTGATTTTTTGCATGCATGCTTGGAAAAATAATCATATCGCAGTGTTCCCAAAGCTTCATAATTTTTCTCCGTGGGACTAATTTAATATTCATTTTTAAAGGGGCGAAAATTGAGAAAATCTTTTTTTTTTTTGGTAAAAAAATTGAGAAAATCTAAATAAATGGAAATACCTACCGATGCATCGAATTTTTATCTTGTTTTCTCAGGCATCCATACTTAAATATGTCAAACATCCCTTCCAAGTTTCATTGGATTTCATGGAGGGATTGATTTTCAATGAATTTTTAGAGCACACGTCTCCTCTCCCTATAATAGGCTTATATGCATTTGCCAGTTTTGCACAAGTAGATATCTTTTTTCTGAGGAGGAAGAAGTCCAGATTTAGACATAGAAATCGAATTTGGATCTGATTTTCGGAATGCATACTTGGAAAATTAATATCGCAGTGTTCCCAAAGCTTCATAATTATTCTCCATGGGACTAATTTAATATTCATTTTTAAAGGGGCGAAAACTGAGAAAATCCAAAAAAATGGAAAATCCTACCGAGGCATCGAATTTTTATCTGGTTTTTCTCAGGCATCCATACTTAAATATGTCCAACATTCCCTCCAAGTTTCATTGGATTTCATGGAGGGATTGATTTTCAAAGAATTTTTAGAGCCCACGCCTCCTACTCTCTATAATAGGCTTATATGCATTTGCCAGTTTTGCACAAGTAGATATCTTGTTTCCGAGGAGGAAACAGTCCAAATTTGGACCTAGAAATCGAATTTGGGTATGATTTTTTGTATGCATGCTTGGAAAAATCATATCGTAGTGTTCTCAAAGCTTCATAATTTTTCTCCATGGGAATAATTTAATATTCATTTTTAAAGGGGCAAAAATTGAGAAAATCGAACAAAAATGGAAAATCCTACTGAGGCATCGAATTTTTATCTAGTTTATCTCAGGAATCCATACTTAAATATGTCCAACATCCCCTCCAAGTTTCATTGGATTTCATGGAGGGATCGACTTTTAAAGAATCTTTTAGAGCCCACGCCTCCTCCTCCCTATAATAGACTTATATGCATTTGCCAATTTTGCACAAGTAGATATCTTTTTTCTGAGGAGGAAGTAGTACAAATTTGGTCCTAGAAATCGAATGTGGGTCTGATTTTTTGCATGCGTGCTTGAAAAAATCGTATCGCAGGGTTCCCAAAGCTTCATAATTTTTCTCTGTGGGACTAATTTAATATTCATTTTTATTTGGGCGAAAATTGAGAAAATCCAAAAATTCAACCGAGGCATCGAATTGTTATCTGATTTTTCTCAGACATCCATACTTAAATATGTCCAATATCCCATCCCAGTTACATTCGATTTCATGGCGGGATTGATTTTCAATGAATTTTTAGAGCCCACGCCTCCTCCTCCCTATAATAGGCTTATATGCATTTGCCAGTTTTGCACATGTAGATATCTTTTTTCTCAGGAGGAAGAAGTCCAAATTTGAACCTAGAAATCAAATTTGGGTCTGATTTTTTGCTTGCATGCTTGGAAAAATCATATCGCAGTGTTCCCAAAGCTTCATAATTTTTCTCCATGGGACTAATTTAATATTCATTTTTAAAGGGGCAAAAATTGAGAAAATCCAAATAAATGAAAAATCCTACCGAGGCATCGAATTTTTATCTGGTTTTTCTCGGGCATCCATACTTAAATATGTCCAACATCCCCTCCATGTTTCATTGGATTTCATGGAGGGATTGATTTTCAATGAATTTTTAGAGCCCACGCCTCCTCTCAGTATAATAGGCTTATATGCATTTGCCAGTTTTGCACAAGTAGATATCTATTTCTTGAGCAGGAAAAAGTCCAGACATGGACAAAGAAATTGAATTTGGATCTGATTTTTTGTATGCATGCTTGGAAAAACCATATCGTAGTGTTCCCTAAGTTTCATAATTTTTCTCCGTGGGAGTTATTTAATAATCATTTTTTAAGGGGGGGAAATTGAAAAAATCCAAAAAATGGAAAATCCTACCGAGGCATCGAATTTTTATCTGGTTTTTCTCAGGCATCTATACTTAAATATGTCCAACATCCCCTCCAAGTTTCATTGGATTTCATGGAGAGATTGATTTTCAATGAATTTTTAGTGCCCATGCTTTCTCCCCCCTATAATAGGCTTATATGCATTTGCTAGTTTTGCACAAGTAGATATCTTTTTTCTGAGGAGGAAGCAGTCCAAATTTGGACCTAGAAATCGAATTTGGGTCTGATTTTTTGCGGAAAAATCATATCGCAGTGTTCCCAAAGCTTCATATCTTTTCTCTGTGGGACTAATTTAATATTCATTTTTAAAGGGGCGAAAATTAAGAGAATCCAAAAAAATGGAAAATCCTACTGAGGTATCGAATTCTTATCTAGTTTTTCTCGGGCATCCATACTTAAATATGTCTAACATCCCCTCTAAGTTTCATTGGATTTCGTGAAGGGATTGATTTTAAATGAATTTTTAGAGCCCACGCCTCCTCCTCCCTATAATAGGCTTATATGCATTTGCCAGTTTTGCACAAGTATATATTTTTTTTCTGAGGAGGAAGAAGTCCAGATTTAGACATAGAAATCGAATTTGGATCTGATTTTCGGAATGCATACTTGGAAAATTAATATCGCAGTGTTCCCAAAGCTTCATAATTATTCTCCATGGGACTAATTTAATATTCATTTTTAAAGGGGCAAAAACTGAGAAAATCCAAAAAAATGGAAAATTCTACCGATGCATCGAATTTTTATCTGGTTTTTCACAAGCATCCATACTTAAATATGTCCAACATCCCCTCCAAGTTTCATTGGATTTCATGGAGAGATTGATTTTCAATGAATTTTTAGAGCAAACGCCTCCTCCTCCCTACAATAGGCTTATATGCTTTTGACAGTTTTGCACAAGTAGATATCTTTTATCTGAGGAGGAAGAAGTCCAAATTTGAACCTAGAAATCGAATTTGGGTCTGAATTTTTGCATGCATGCTTGGAAAAATCATATCGCAGTGTTCCTAAAGCTTCATAATTTTTCTCCGTGGTACTAATTTCATATTCATTTTTAAAGGGGCGGAAATTGAGAAAATCCAAAAAAATGGAAAACCGTACCGAGACATCGAATTTCTATCTGGTTTTTCTCAGGCATCCATACTTAAATATGTCCAACATCCCCTCCAAGTTTTATTGGATTTTATGGAGGGATTGATTTTCAATGAATTTTTAAAGCCCACGCCTCCTCTCCCTATAATAGGCTTATATGCATTTGCCAGTTTTGCACAAGTAGATTTCTTTTTTCTAAGGAGGAAGAAGTCCAAAATTGGACCTGGAAATCGAATTTGGGTCTAATTTTTTGCACGCATGCTTGGAAAAATCATATCACAGTGTTCCCAAAGCTACATAATTTCTCTCCGTGGGACTAATTTAATATTCATTTTTAAAGTGGTTAAAATTGAGAATATCCAAAAAAATGGAATATCCTACTGAGGCATCGAATTTTTATCTAGTTTATCTCAGGAATCCATACTTAAATATGTCCAACATCCCCTCCAAGTTTCTTTGGATTTCATGGAGGGATTCATTTTCAATGAATTTTTAGAGCCCACGCCTCCTCCTCCCTATAATAGGCTTATATGCATTTACGAGTTTTGCACAAGTAGATATGTTTTTACTGAGCATGAAAAAGTCCAGATTTGGACCAAGAAGTCGAATTTGGGTCTGGTTTTTTGCATGCATGCTTGGAAAAACAATATCGCAGTGTTCCCAAAGTTTCATAATTTTTCTCAGTGGGACTAATTTAATATTCATTTTTAAAGGGGCGATAATTGTGAAAATCCCAAAAAATGGAAAATCCTACCGAGGCGTCGAATCTTTATCTGATTTTTCTCAGGCATCCATACTTAAATATGTCCAACATCCCCTCCAAGTTTCATTCGATTTCATGGAAAGATTGATTTTCAATGAATTTTTAGAGCCCACGCTCCTCCCTCTACAATAGGCTTATATGCAGTTGCCAGTTCTGGACAAGTAGATATTTTTTTTCTGAGGAGGAAGAAGTCCAGTTTTGGACCCACAAATCGAATTTGTGTTTGATTTTTTACCTGCATGCTTTGACAAATCATATCGCAGTGTTCCCCAAGCTTCATGATTTTTCTCCGTGGGACTAGTTTAATATTCATTTTTAAAGGGGCGAAAATTGAGAAAATCCAACAAAATGGAAAATCCTACCGAGGCATCAAATTTTTATCTGGTTTTTCTCAAGCTTCCATACTTGAATATGTCCAACATCCCCTCCAAGTTTCGTTGGATTTCATGGAGGGATTGATTTTCAATGGATTTTTGGAGCCCATGCCTCCTACTCTCTATAACAGGCTTATATGCATTTGTCAGTTTTGCACAAGTAGATATCTTTTTTCTGAAGAGGAAGAAGTCTAAATTTGGACTTAGTAATCGAATTTGGGTCTGATATTTTGAATGCATGATTGGAAAAATCAAATTGTAGTGTTACCAAAGCTTCATAACAACATCTCAGTAAGCTCAAGGTTCATAGAGGATCCTCTAATCCCTTGAGCCCACTTGCTGCATGACAAGTCAGATATAAAGCATATAATACAAACATACAACATAAACATAGCATCATCATATCATCCTTATGTAACCCTAGGGTCAAAGCCATAACGGTTACACTTGTGTAACTTCCAGGGGCAAGCCATAGACAGTTACACCTGTGTGACTTCCAGGGTCAAACCATAGACAGTCAACACAACCTCTGTATGATACAGCCCCCAAAGTCAAGTCATAGGCAGCCTACATACCATAATCACTTGCCAGGATCCTCATAACATATATCATAAGTGTATCATCATAACATCAAGATCATATAACATCTATATGAATGTGAATGAATGCACATATACATCATACCATATACTTTCATACAATACAATCATAATGCCCACCATCATGGTGGGGTCACAAGAGAGAGGAGTCAGCTAGAACTAGGAGCTTACCTCAGGGATCTTAGCACAAGCCCACACTGCAATATAATATGTATGCTCCAACAAAATCCTCAAGTGCAAGGTTCTCTATGCATGACTTAATCATTTAATGATTCCACTTTTCATACTCATATGCCAATAATATACCTATTACAAGTCTAGACCAATTATGGTTCATAACCGGTTTTGATTTAAAACCGGTTTTAATTCAAAACCGTTTTAAATCAAAACCGGTTATCAAGTTCAAAGCTGATTTTTTAACAAATTCAAAATTGATTTTTGATGGATTGTGTTATTTTTATAAGTAGTCGTTTGTTTCTCCCGGTTATAGATAGTCTATGAAGCACCGACACTTCAAAAACCCTGACGTGTCGTGTCCGACACTTTTTTCCCCGAACTCCAACATGTGTTATAGAAATTCAAAAAAAAGATTCAAAGATTTTTGCATTGAGTTTTTAGTTCAAAATATTAGATTCGTTGGATTACGATTATCATTTTATTGAGTTTAATATAAATATTTGGGATATTTTATGTTTATTTGCAAAATTTATGAATATTATAAGTTTAGATTCATTTTTTTGTTAAATTATTGAATATTAAATATAATATACACTAAATAAATTAAAAATATTATTTAATATCAAAACGTATTTCTAACATTTTTTAGAATTAACGTGTCGGAGTGTCGTGTCGTATCGTGTCACGTGTCCCGTGTCGGTATCGGTATCTTCATTGTTTTAGAACTATCACGGCGAAATGATTCTTATAGAAATTGTTTCACGTTATTTTTACGGAAAACAATTCCATCAAAATTTTCCGAAAAAAATTTTGACGAAAAATATTTCAATCAAAATTTGTGACTAAAAACATATTTGTTAAAAGTTTTAATCGAAAAAAAAATTCGAATTTTTTTACGGAATATAAATTTCGTCAAAATATTTCACAAAAAAACACATTTATTGAAATTTTTGACGAAAAATAATTCTATCAAAATTTTCCACGAAACACGTTTACTTCGAAAACTTTTGACGAAAAAAATTTCTTCAAAATTCTTTACAGAATTCAAATTCCGTCGAAAGTTTTCGACGGAAACATTTTTGTTAAACTTTTTGACAAACAAATTTTCGTCAAAATTTTTAACGAAACACAT
This sequence comes from Gastrolobium villosum, assembly GCA_032173675.1. Taxonomy (NCBI): domain Eukaryota; kingdom Viridiplantae; phylum Streptophyta; class Magnoliopsida; order Fabales; family Fabaceae; genus Gastrolobium; species Gastrolobium villosum. The sequence continues at coordinate 38,608 of JAVKPL010001958.1, read as the reverse complement.
TTCCATCGAAAATTTTCGATGAAAAAAATTTTCGTCAAGTTTATTTGATAAAAAACATTTCCATCGAAATTTTCAACGGAACACATTTCTATGAAAAATTTTCGTAAAATTTTTTGACGAACAATATTTCGATAAAAATTTTGACAAAAATATTTTTCATCAAAATGTTTTATAAAAATATTTTTCGTCAAAAAATTTGAGGGAATTTAGATTCCGTAACGAACTTTGACAAACAAAAATTCGGTCGAAGTTTTTTATAGAAATATTTTCCGTCAAAAAAATTTTCTGAAATATTTTTCGTCAAAATTTTCGCTCTAAATGTGTTTTGTTGAAAAATTTGCTGAAAATATTTTTCGTCGAAAATTTGGACGGAAATATTTTTCGTAAAAAAATTTGACGAAATTATTTTCTGTCAATTTTTTTTATGAAAATCTGTTTCATCAAAAAAAATTACAGAATTATTTTTCGTTGAAAAGTTTGACAGAATTCTTGCTGTCGAAAGTTTCGACGAAATTTAGATTCTATCAAGAATTTTACTGAAATATTTCGTCCACTCAAAAATTTAGGTTAGTGATTATGTCAAAGTCTTGTTCTGTCTCTAGTTTCGACGAAAACATTTGTCATCTCAATTTTTGTTATGGGCTCTAGTTCCAGCGTCGGCCCAACAGTGGAGAGTGATGTTATGGGCTCCAGTTCCAGCGTCGGCCCAAGAATCAAGAGGCAACCAGCCCACTTCAAGGATTTTGTGTTGGGCTGAGAAGAATTAATATAAGCCCACTAAATAATATTTCATTAAAGCTTTTGTCTTTATTTCAATTAATGTCCAAAGAACAATATATATAGTTTGGGTTTAGTAATGAAAAGATAAGAAAATATTCACATTCTGCTTCTCACTCTAAAATTCCATCTTCCCTATCCCTAATATTCTCTCTCTCTAAAACTCTTAATTCTGCTCCTGTTACATTGGTGCTTTCATTGTTGCCATGGCAGACAATACACGATTGCGTGATATCACCCACCAGTTACAATCCCATGACCAGCAATTCGCCACCATGGAATGGACTGTGGACCACCGCTTGGAAACTTTTGAGTTATCACAGAATCAACGTTTCGACGAACAAAACCAACGCATTGACACTGTGACTCATCAGATCCAGGACGTTTTTGTGCTACTGCAGACTTTACAAACTCAGATGACTAACTTACTACACCAGAACGTCGGCAGTGTCCTCGGTGCAGGACCAGGCGCAGCTAATGGCGCTCCACGTCCTCCACCTCTCTCACGCTCCATGAAAATGGATTTTCCCAGATTTGGTTCGGGAGATCCAGGCCCTTGGTTGTTTGCAGTTGACCGCTATTTTCGTTACCATCAGGTACCAGATCTAGATCGTCTTGATTTAGTCTCTTTTAATTTGGATATGCCTGCTTCTTGCTGGTTTGAAGCAATGATGGGAAACGGTGAATTTCCGGACTGGTTTGCTTTTGTGCAAGCGATACATTTACGCTTTGGACCGTCCGAATTTGAAGATCCTTTGGGTTCTTTGGCAAAATTACAACAATCAGGTTCTATTCATGAATTTCAAGCTGCTTTTGAACTACATGCCAGACGTGTGCTTGATCTTACGCCAATAATGCGTAAGAGTTTGTTCATTTCGGGATTAAAACCCCAGATTCGCCGTGCGGTGTTAGTTCATCGCCCACGCGATGTCACTGAAGCTTATGCTTATGCAAAGCTATATGAGGAGCAATTTTCTGATTCACGTCCTAATAGACCATGGCAAAACCGTGCACTTAACCAGCCTGCCTTACCTTCAACCCAACCAATTGCAGCCCAGCCAATTACAACTGTTCCCCACACCCTCAACCCAAAACCCCCACCCACTTTACCTTCCATTCCTTTTAAACGGCTTTCCCAGATGGAGATGGCAGCACGCCGTGAGAAAAATCCCTGTTACAATTGTGATGAGAGATTCACCCCTGGACATCGGTGCAAGGGTCGCGCTACCCTTTTGTATTTGGAAGGCGATGATGAGGAACATTCGGATCCTGGAGAGGAGCAACCACTAGCTCTCACTACTGATGAGCAAATTCCACCAATATCCGAAGCTCCACATGCCATTAGTTTTAATGCCCTTTTTGGACATCACTCCACCAACTCTTTTCGACTTCAAGGTTACATTGGTGGTCAACCAGTACAAATCTTGGTCGATGGTGGTAGTACTCACAATTTCATTACTCAACGCATGGCAACATACCTTCATTTAACTTTGCATGCTATCTCTCCTTTTAAAGTTCATGTGGGTAATGGCGATGCCCTGTTATGCTCAGCAAATTGTACAACTATTTCTATGGAGATTCAATCTCAATTATTCACGGTTGATTTGTATGTCATTGATTTAAAAGGAGCCGATGTAGTTTTGGGTGTGCAATGGTTATCCACTTTGGGACCTATTGTCACAGATTATGCTACTTTAACTATGTCCTTTGTTCACAATAATTCACAGGTTGTACTATGTGGTGATACTGGTGTCCAGCCTAGTCACATTAGTTCGTCCCAATTGCAAAAACTGATACACAACGATTCCATATCCACTTGCTTGATGTGTTTCGCTGCTCATCCCAAGGGGGCCGTCATGCTCCACGACTCTTCTGTGTTATCTGAAGGATTGAATAGCCTTTTAAATGAATTCCAGGATGTCTTTGCTCCACCCACTGCCCTACCACCCGACCGTGGGTATAATCATCGCATTCATTTACTACCAGAGGCTAAACCAGTGCAGGTTCGTCTTTACCGTTATCCACATTATCAGAAAACAGAAATTGAGAAATTGGTTGCTGAGATGCTCACCACGGAGGTTATTCGCCCTAGTCACTCTGCCTTCAGTTCACCGGTTTTACTTGTGAAAAAGAAAGATGGAACTTGGCGTTTCTGTGTGGACTACCGTGCCCTCAATGCTATTACGGTACAGGACAAGTTTCCCATCCCTACTATTGATGAGCTCCTGGATGAACTGCATGGGGCGACTATTTTCTCTAAACTTGATCTTCGATCAGGTTATCATCAGATTAAAATGCAGCCGGAAGATATCCACAAGACAGCATTTCGCACTCATCATGGGCATTTTGAATTTGTAGTCATGCCTTTTGGTCTCTCTAATGCTCCATCTATTTTTCAGGCAACTATGAATACCATCTTCTCCACTTATCTTCGAAGATTTGTGGTAATCTTCTTTGATGATATTTTGGTATATAGTTCATCACCGAATCAGCATTTGCTTCATCTCCAGACTATTTTAAGCACGTTACGGGCACATTCTCTCTTTGCTAAACAAGAGAAGTGTCTCTTTGCTCAACAGGAAATTCCTTATTTGGGCCATGTTATTAAAGGCACGGGTGTTACTCCTGATCCAGACAAATTACAAGCCATCATGGATTGGCCTGTACCATCCAATATGACCCAGGTACGAGCTTTTTTGGGGATCTCCGGTTATTACCGCAAATTTATAAAGAAATATGCTTCCATTGCTGCTCCGTTAACTGATCTGCTATCCAAGAATGGGTTTTCATGGACTTCCGCCGCAACATCGGCGTTTGAGGCCCTTAAACAATCATTAACGACTGCACCAGTCTTAGCTCTTCCAGATTTCAATGAACCATTTGTGGTGGAGACTGACGCGTCCGGCAAAGGCATTGGGGCAGTATTGTTACAAAGGGAACGTCCTATTGCTTTCTACAGTCGCAAGTTGTCACCAACCATGCAAAATCAATCCGTTTATGTGAGAGAAATGTTCGCCATTACTTCAGCCATCAGTAAATGGCGCCAATACCTATTGGGCTCACATTTCACTATTCGGACAGATCACAAGAGTCTCCACAACCTGATGAATCAGGTCATTCAGACTCCTGAGCAACAACAATTCCTATCTAAGCTCTTGGGCTTCAACTACTCCATCACATACAAAAGTGGGAAGGCCAACGTGGTGGCCGACAGTCTCTCTCGACTGCCTGATGGGGGTACTACACATACAAGCCCCCAACTTATGGCCATTACCAGCCCAGTCCTACAGCATACAAAAAAATTACAGTCCGAGTATGAGGAAGATCCCTATGTTAGGATGCTAATTACTGAAATTAAAAACAATCCAACGGGTCAGCCTGATTGGCGTTTTAGAGCCGGACTCCTTTTCCACCGTTCGCGGATTTTTCTTCCAGCGGGTTCCTCTTTGATAGCTCATATTTTGCATGACTTCCATAGCTCGGTTCAAGGGGGCCATTCGGGAATACAGGCCACACTCCACCGCATCAACCGGAATTTTACCTGGAAAGGGTTAAGAAAAGACGTTAAAGCCTTCATACTCAACTGTGATATTTGTCAGAAGATCAAATCCCCCAATCACCCACCTCTTGGGCTCTTACAACCATTACAATTACCAGATACATTGTGGAAAAATTTAAGCATGGACTTTATTACCCATTTACCTGTGTCATCTGGTCACACGTCGATTTTGGTGGTCGTGGATCGATTCTCCAAAGCGGCACATTTTATTGCCCTTCCAAGCCATTACTCAGCCGCCAAGGTTGCTCAGCTATTCTGGGATTTTGTGGGCAAGATCCATGGCCTGCCTGAATCCATAGTTTCGGATCGTGACCCCATTTTTCTCAGCGACTTTTGGCGTTCCTTGTTCAAGATGCAGGGAACCACATTAAAATACAGTTCAAGTTACCACCCACAGACCGATGGACAAACAGAGAGGGTAAATAGGTGCTTAGAAAATTACCTTCGAGCCTTCTCCCATGCGCACCCATCCTCCTGGCCCAAATTCCTCAGTCTTGCTGAATACCATTATAACACGTCTTTCCACTCTGCCACGGGTGTCACACCATACCAAGCTATGTTCGGAAGAGCACCCCCCAACATCTTGGCGTACTGTCTAGGCTCGTCCTCTAATGAAGCCGTAGACTCCACCTTGTCCGAAAGGATGACACTTCTGAGTACGTTAAAAGAAAATTTGTTTAAAGCTCAACAGGTAATGAAGGCTCAAGCAGATAAGAAGAGGAAAGATTGGCTTTTTACCTCAGGAGATTGGGTTTTGCTTCGCCTCCAACCCTATCGACAGCTTTCGCTGGTTCGACGATCCTCACAGAAGTTAGCGCTTCGCTACTATGGCCCTTTTGAAGTGGCCGAGCGTATTGGATCGGTAGCGTACCGATTGAAACTACCGGAGACAGCCCGTATCCATCCTGTTTTCCATGTTTCATTGTTGAAACCGTATCACTCGCACCATTCCATCCAGATTCATCCTCTACCAGCAGCGGTTTCAGACACTTCTATGGTTCATGCTCCTTGTGCCGTGGTGGGGGAACGAAAGATCTGGGAGGGACTTCCACCCGAAGATTCAACTTGGGAGGATAAAGGTCTTATTTTGCAACCACACAAGGAACAGTCACACCAACGATCTACAGAAACAGAAGGAAACTCGAGTAAAGGAAAGCTACGAGGAAACAGGAAGGATGATGATGATGGACACCAAGTGAGGAAGGAGGCAGAGGAAGACAAGAAGCTACGAGGAAACCGGAAGGATGATGATGATGGACACCAAGTGAGGAAGGAGGCAGAGGAAGACAAGAGGGTAGAGGGCTGGGTTGCAAAGGAACAGGTAATGGGAGCAGATGAGACTGAACTGCGCGATGTCCCTCAACCACTTCTTTCATCAGCGTCCAACCCACTTGTATCAACGATCCAGAATACGCTAGAAGTGTCGGCAAGATCTACACCGTTCGCGAACTGTGGTGCCTCATAGCTGTCATCCACTAGCTGTCAAAAACGAACGACCCAGATGGAAGCGCATACACCCAGATCGTGTGCGTCGTTGGATCTTCTGGTGACTTCCCAAGGTACAGCAGCCAGTACAGCAGCCCACGTTTCCATGCCCATTAATGCGCCGCGGACATCAACCGTTCCTCCACTTCCACGTAATCACAGCACACTCAGACTTGAGGACAAGTCTGAACCACATGAGGAGAGTGATGTTATGGGCTCTAGTTCCAGCGTCGGCCCAACAGTGGAGAGTGATGTTATGGGCTCCAGTTCCAGCGTCGGCCCAAGAATCAAGAGGCAACCAGCCCACTTCAAGGATTTTGTGTTGGGCTGAGAAGAATTAATATAAGCCCACTAAATAATATTTCATTAAAGCTTTTGTCTTTATTTCAATTAATGTCCAAAGAACAATATATATAGTTTGGGTTTAGTAATGAAAAGATAAGAAAATATTCACATTCTGCTTCTCACTCTAAAATTCCCTCTTCCCTATCCCTAATATTCTCTCTCTCTAAAACTCTTAATTCTGCTCTTGTTACAATTTTCTACGTAATATGATTTTTGTCAAAAATTTCATCGAAATATTTTTCTTCGATAAATTTTGTTAGTATTTGAGACTTTTCTAATAATGTCACATTTAAAAATGATTGATATTTATGTAATTTTCACATTTTAATGCTAAGGATAAAAGATAATATTCTTCAATTGTAGAGTAGTTTGGTTATGGATAACCATGGATAACCAATTATTTTATGGTTTGGTAAATAACCAGTTTATCAAATAAAATGTAGTTTCATATGAAACCGATTTTTAAAAATAACCGATTTTTAAGATGTGGAGCGGTTTGGTTATGGATTAGTTTAGTTCTTTTTGGACATTTTACGCACCCCTAATCATCACAACCGGTATTGGGAACATTTAAACCTATCCAAATCCCTTCATGCTGGCAGTACAATCCACAAGACACAAGCTTAAACATCCAAATACTCCAATAATTTGGTTTACATTTAATTGTAGGATGGACGGTAAGTAATTCCCTTGTAATTTCCAAATATGGGGCAGCTAGTGCTTATTAAGTTAATATTATATATTCAGTCCATGGGATATTTTAGTAATTTTCCATAAGGATCTTGAAATCCATTATATAGTTCCATCGATCTATGTGCTTTCCAAAGTTACAATTATCTGTTGGGTTTTTATTCATGCTTATAGGAAGCTGATTATTTGACTTGGGCCTTAAGTTGCGGACTACTTGGTCCACAAGTTTAAATAGCCCTATACAAGTGGTATAACCAACTATACAAAATATATAACAAAAAATAAAGAGATTATTTAAAGGGACAGGTTATATTTACAAACTTTTTTGTTTACAAACTACACTATATTCTCCTGGGAGAATACAAACTTTTGCAAACTACACTATGTTCTCCTGGATAATATAGTATAATTTGTAAAAAATTCCAAAAAATTTATAAACGGATCATGTCCCTTATTTAAACGGGTCTCTCTCTTAGATGTGATGCCTAAGTTAATTTCTTCTACAATCCTAATTCTCCCTTACAAGTGAAAAGATCCCATTCATTTCACAAAAAGCATTAAATATTCACCTCATCAAATCCCTAATAATCCCTTGTTTGAGTATTCCCTAAACTCCAAAGAATTCCAATTCCTAATCACGAAGGTTAAACCCTTACTCTTTTTACTTGTAAACAGGGGGTAAATGGGTCAGGCTAGTTCGGCCCAGCTTACAGCCCGGTCTACTTTGAGCCTGACCTATCCCGGCATTTCAGAGAAAGTAGAGTATGCTTGGGCTTATAAAAAAGTCTTTTTAACAAAAAGGTCATAGGCCAATTTTGTTAAACCTGGCCTAAAGCTTTGTAGGCTGTAATATCCCAGAAAAATAATAGTAATTTATAATACAATAAATCAATAATAGTAATAAATCATAAATTAGTAATAATAATAATGGATGATAAATTGTGATTATTATGCTTTAATGTTTGATTATTTGATTGGTAATGTTTGATTGGATTAGGATGAGTCAACAAACATAAATTGTTTAGATATGATGATTCAACAAACATAAATTGTTTAGATATGATGATTCAACAAACATAAGTTGTTTAGATATGATGATTCAACAAACATAAATTGTTTGGATATGATTAGTCAACAAACATAAATTGTTTAGATATGATGAGTCAGCATGGAGTCAGTGGTGTATAAGCCCAAAATTTCAACTATAAATAGAGGCCTAGCCTAACCAAACCAATTCACTCTTCATCATTTCTCCTCTACTACTCTCTCTTTTCTCACTCCAAAAAAAAGTTTATTTTAATTATTTTCAATTTTTTTATCAATCGATTCTCTGCCCCAAATTTTCCCTTTAGAAGTTAGCGAAAACGGAGACCAGGTAATCCTAATCCCTAGGTATTTTTAGGTTATATTTTATGTGAAATTTGGTATGTGTAATACTAATCCCTAGGTATTTTTAGATTATATTTTATGTGAAATTTGGTATGTGTAATCCTAATCCCTAAGTATTTTTAGATTATATTTTATGTAAAATTTGGTATGTGTAATCCTAATCCCTAGGTATTTTTAGGTTATATTTTATGTGAAATTTGGTATGTGTAATCCTAATCCCTAGGTATTTTTAGATTATATTTTTAGGTGAAATTTGGTATGTGTAATCCTAATCCCTAGGTATTTTTAGATTATATTTTTTAGGTGAAATTTGGTATGTGTAATCCTAATCCCTAGGTATTTTTAGGTTATATTTTATGTGAAATTTGGTATGTGTAATCCTAATCCCTAGGTATTTTTAGGTTATATTTTATGTGAAATTTGGTATGTGTAATCCTAATCCCTAGGTATTTTTAGGTTATATTTTATGTGAAATTTGGTATGTGTAATCCTAATTCCTAGGTATTTTTAGATTATATTTTATGTGAAATTTGGTAGGTGTAATCCTAATCTCTATAGAGTCAAGGGTTAGCTTTATATGAATTTTTGATGTAATCTCGATGCTTAGGGCACTATAGTTATATTTCCTATTAAATTTATTAGATGTGAATATTTGAATTTTTCTTTGGAAACTCTTGATATGATGATTGAATTTGGGTTTTTCTATGATAGATGTTGAATATTAAAATTATGATATTATTGAAAGATTGAACTTGGAAATTATGATATTATCGAAAGGTTGAATTTAGAAATTACACTCTTGATTGAATTGATGTGAAATCATGAAAACTATTTGTGATAAGATTGAATTGATTGTGTGTGATTGTAATAAATAATAGTGGGAAGATAGCTTTGGGATGGTACCTCCCAAAGTGATGAACACAACCTTGGGCTTTATGCCTCCGATATATTTATACGATGTGAACAGAGAATATCCGTTCTTCTCAAAGTGGTATCTGGCAGGGTTTCCCGGGATACTAGTAGCAACTTTGGGAAGAGGTGTCTGGCAGGATATCCGGGACACTAGGAAGATGTGAATTGATTATGGCCAATGTGATTTGTTTGTGACTGGCAGGGTTTCCCGGGTCACAGGGTAGACTGGCAGGGTTTCCCGGGTCTACCATGGTTCTCTTCCCACTACTCCACTAAATAAACTTAATAAAGATTATGAATGAAATTTGATCGATGTGAATATATGTAATATATGTTGAAGCTGATAATTTGATGTGATTAAGAATATATATGATAAATATTATATTGATATTTGATTTAATTAATGTGGAATTGATTTATCAAATTTGATTATATATATTTGATTTAATTTGTTATTAATTACATTAATTGTATTATGATTGGGATTACCAGCTTTGCTGACTTTTATGTTTGTTTGACTGCAATGATCCTGTTGGGATGCGGGGGAACAGATTTTCAGTGAAGCGGATTGTAAAGGATGGGGCTAGCTGTGGGCAGTGAGGATCACAAAGCAGACTTTTCTGGCTAGTTTATGAGATCTAAATAAATGCATAATACATATTTCCTTTATTTAAATTTTAGTTTTAGTTTTGTTTTAATGTAATAAAGTTAGCCTTGCGCTTGACAACAGTACAAGCGCGGCGGTAACACTTCCCAAATGTGATTATTTTGAGCTTCCGCCGTTATTTATAAAAAGTATTGAAATTATTTATCCTATTATAAATTGTTAGAATTTGGGGTATTCCCTAAACTCCAAAGAATTCCAATTCCTAATCACGAAGGTTAAACCCTTACTCTTTTTACTTGTAAACAGGGGGTAAATAGGTCAGGCTAGTTCGGCCCAGCTTACAGCCCGGTCTACTTTGAGCCTGACCTATCCCGGCATTTCAGAGAAAGTAGAGTATGCTTGGGCTTATAAAAAAGTCTTTTTAACAAAAAGGTCATAGGCCAATTTTGTTAAACCTGGCCTAAAGCTTTGTAGGCTGACCTATTTAATTTATTAAAATAATATAATATAATAATATTTATTTTATGTGACAAAGTACCAATACCAATATTAATTTTTACGTGCACCGCCGCCTCTCACTCAGTTTCGTCTAGGGTATTATGTTGACTCTTTCTTGTTTATCATTTTTTTTCTTATGAGAAGTACTAGTGCATGCATGAATGGAACTTTCTTTGCTCTATACAATTATTTTCTTTACTTAGTATCTACAGAGGAAGGCCTACAAGGACTGTAGGCCATGTCAGTTAAAAACAGGTTGGGCTTGCCTTACAAATAAAACCTTTAATAGACCAACAAGCCAGATAGGTTGATTTTTTTTACGTTGACTTGCGTTAAGAAAGCTAAAGCCCGGCTTAGCCCAGCCCATTTACCCCCCTACTTGCAAACCAGCCTTGCCCAAAAATATCATGTACAAGCCTTCAATTCCCCTAATTTATTCCCTTAATTCTCCCAAGAAAGCCCTAACTTTGATAGTTTAATTCCTATGTCTTCTGTTGTCGTGAATCAGCCCTCAAAAGGAAACTGTGATTTCCATATCAATCTTTTATCTAAAACAACTACTACATAGTTTGTTACATTTTATTATTTCATTAATCTTACAATTAAATTAAAAGATTTTATCAATTTTCAAGATCTTAATCAAAATATGTGGGACCAATCTCGTATTTAGATAATTTACTATTTGTGCATTTGTAGGGTTTTTTTTTTTTTTTGGTAAACCATTTGTAGGGTTTTTTAAGACTTAAAAAAGTCAAAACATATATACAAAAAAAAGAAAAAGAAAAAAGTCACAACATAGTGGGATAGTCATAAATCATAATAAACAGCATTAGCGTGTACGGCAATGTGTTTTGACGTGTATAAGGCGTGCTCTATTAGTCTAGGCCTAAATGCAAACTAAGGTTGATATCATGCTCGCATAAATCATTGAATCGGGTTCAGCAAAGTACATTTTTAAGCATTTTTAGTGTTTGTCTTCAAACTATAATTTTGATATTCTAATAGAAAAATCAATTAGTTGAGTGGGAGGGATAAGTTACCTGGCAACAGAGAGGAGATTCTCAGCTTGTGATTAATTAATCCGCATCAACCTTTGCAATAATTTCAGAGGGAACCTGGGGGTGGGGAACTGTCATTATTTCATAGTGATCAATGGTGTCACATGCTTACAGATGATGTCAAATTTAATACTGGTGTCAAAGGATCCTATATATATCTAACGGCTATCAGATGATGTGTCAAATTTCAAATTTAACACCGGTGTCAAAGGATCATATATATATATATATATATATATATATATATAAGGGATAGGATCAACTTACACCGGTGTAAGAAAAATAACTTTTACACCAGATCTTAACCGTTGATTTTTGTGCATCTAACGGTTAAAATTTATTGGGAATTAATAATTAATTAATTAACGAGACATAATAAATCTTAACCGTTAGATGCACGTAAATCAACGGTTAAAATCTGGTGTAAGAATTATTTTTCTTACACTGGTGTAAGTTGATCCTGTCCCTATATATATATATATATATGTATATATATATATATGTATATATACATATGTATATATATATATATGTATATATACATATGTATATATATATATATATGTATATATATATATATACATATATATATATATGGACAGGTTATATTTACAAAAAATTTTATTTACGAACTACACTATCTTCTCCCGGGAGAACACTGGTTACACTCTGTTCTCCCGGGAGAAGATAATCTAATTTGTAAAAAATTTCAAAAAAAGTTTATGAATGAATCCTTCACCTATATATATATATATAGGGGTAAACATTTCTACAACCACTTTAGATAAGCTTATCTACAGTTATCATTTATAACTATGTTCTCCCAGGAGAACATAGTTATAATAATAAAGTTACTTTTTTTCCTCTCTTCTCGGTTACTTTTCAGAACTTTTTTGCTGACGTGGAGAAAGAGAAAAAAGTAACTTTAATATTATAACTATGTTCTTCTCGAAGAACATAATTATAAATGGTAGCTGTAGATAAGCTTATCTAAAGTGACTGTAGAAATATTTTTTCCATATATATTTAGAGGGAGGATATTCTTACTACCAAGTTTTTCTACTACTAACTTACTACTTATTTAATCATCATTGAATCAAAGAGAGAGAATGTTAAAAAGTTTTTGAAAAAAGAGAAAATGTTGATCCAATGGTGATTAGATAGGTAGTGAGTTGGTAGTAAAAAAATTTAGTAATAAAAAAATTTAATAATAAAAAAATTTAGTAATAAGAATATCCTTCCTTATAAATTTATACACACAAATGCTTGTAGCCCGTTCAAAATGTTTTTAGCGGCTTGGATTTTGCAGGATCTGGAATTAGCCAAGACTTTAATAAGGCCAGGGTTACTTTTTTTCTGAAGAGCTGTCTAAGGCAAAGAATTTCTCTGAAGAGGGATATGGGTCTGTTCCACGTGCTTTTATTATTTGCAATGAGGACTTAGTATATCCATTGGGATTTAAGCAATGGATGATCCAAAATGCCGGGATTGATGTGGTGGGGGAGATCAAAGAAGCAGATCATATGGCTATGCTTTCCAAACCCCAAGAATTGTGTTTATCTCTCCTCGAGTTAGCTAATAATCAGGCTTAACTAAATGGAGTGATTCCCTTTTGTCTAATGCATATAAGATTGGCTTAGAGATATTCATGTGTGCTTATGTGTGTCATTTTGAGCTTCTTAGGTTTATTCAATTTTTTAATAATTATTTGTTATGCCTTTGATTCTATTTTGATTTTATTTTCATTTTATTTTGCTTTACCAATTTAAGGCACGGAGAACTCTATTTTTATTTGGTTATTCTTGGTTAAATAAAATTCAGAAAAGAGAAATAATTTTTTCTCGCAATCCTTGTGTTTAGTTTTTCTTTCTGTTTCGCCAATGGGGTATTGCTTCAGCATCATTTTGTATCATAGCACTAGGTTGTCTTCAACCATTGATTGAATAGAATCGTACATAGAGGTTGTCGATGACATAGTCATGATGGTGAGGGACATGGATTTGTTCACAAAGAAGACAGATAATTGTATCATATAGACCCGCGGAAGGCTGATCCAAGATTTTAAGCGACAACTTGAGCCAATATTGGACAAGAAAATTCAAGTTTTGGAACGACTATCTGTGCAAGCGCAAAGCAAGAAAATCCAAGATTTTGAACGATGACTCATTCGAGTATATAGCGAGAAAATCCAAGTTTTGGAGCAACAACTTGTAGAAGCGCATAACATAAAAATCCAATATTTAGAACTACGATTTGCGAGAATAAAGTTGGGCATTCAATCCAAAGAATGAATGAAATTAGAGGACGAATCTGATGACGAAGAGGAGGACGTTAATCCTTTGAGGATTCTACACCAGGGACGAAATTGGGGATTACGACCTGCAAATCAGTCCATCTTTCAAGATATTTAGATGCATCTTAACATTACTAACTTTGAAGTTTATGATGATCATCCAATCTATCATGATAATTCAATTTATGATGATTATCCAATTTACAGTAATTATCCAACATACGCTAAAAATTCAGTTTATGAAGATCATCCAGTCTATGATGATCATTCTGATCGAGAATCGGATGATGAGGATCTAATAAAGAAAGAAATATCATTTGAGTTTGTATATAAAGAGACCGAGATCAATGAAGATAAAGAAGATCCGAGGACATATCTTTTCCTAGCATGCACGTGACTCAACCATTGATTCAAGAAGTTCGGGATAAACCAAAAATGTGGCCCAATTATTAAAAGAAGCAATAGTTTAAAATATAATAAGTTACAATCAAAATCAAGTCCAAATAAAGTAACAAATATGATTGTGATTTATTTGGCAAGAAAAAGAAAGCTACAAATTTGTCATGATTTGAGATCTACGACTTGGGGCATGTTTTGAATGATAGAATTGCAATTATTTGTTTATTTGTAGAAGTTAATTATCTTTATATTTATTTTTAGAAATTTTCCTTATTTTTTAGATTTAAAATTTTTCGATCAATTTATAATCAATCTATAGAATGATGCTTATAACTCTTATTGTAAGAGTTGAATTTTATTAATAAAAATTGATAACCGGGGGATTATTCTTTTATGAAATCGTAACTTTTTCTTTAGTCACTTTTTCTGTGCGTTTTCAGCATCATTATCATGGTAGTTAAAATCTCGATTTATCAATATATTTTTACGATTTTTTTTTCATTAAAATATTTTTATTAATATTCCAATCATTTTTATAATTTTTTATCCCCTTCTATTTTTACGTAAAATATTATTTTTAACTACCTTGATCATTACCATTACCTTATTCTTTTTTATTTTATTTTATTTTCGGAATTTTGACCATTATGTTATATGATATCGTGGCCTCGTGGGTTAGAATAATACAATATAATAATCTAATAAACTTTTGACTAGGACGAGGTAGGTCTTATTTTAAACAGGATTGATCTATTTCTCAAACATAAAATTTGAATTTGATTATTTTATTTATTTGATATAGACTATAGTCTCACTTTTTTTAATCTTTAAAACAAACTTAAGATATTAAATATATTAAAGAATATATAATTTTAAGATATTATAATAATAATAATAGCATTGTTATTATATATATTCATATTTACTTAAATAGACTGGCTCGTCAAGCTTAAATTGCCTTTTTGATAACTTAAAGTATAGCTTTTTAATTATATAAACTTTAAAATAAATCTCAACCCAACTTATGTAAAAATCAAGCTAAAATTTGTAACCATTAAAAAACAGTTGTTAGCTAAATTAAAATAGTGGAATTTCTGTGCAGACCGGATGACAAATTCTATTCTGGAGAATGGTGATCATATTATGTTTCAAAGTTGGCGGGATCCTTTTTCTGATATTCAGAGCCTGTGCTTCTTGCTGATTTAACCGCTATCAATAGATTAGGAGGACAATGATGTGTAGGTTTTAGTTTCTTTTCTGGTGTTGTTTTTTGTTTTCTTTTGGTCTAGGCCTTTTTATTACCAAAAAAAAATAGAAGTCATTCAATTATTATTTAAGAGTTAATAAGAATTCAAATTCATTCAGATAAATGAATCCTGACTTTCTAGTAATTCCTTCATTCGTTTTAAATTTTTATCTGTCTTTTAATGTTGATGTACAAAATGTTACAAAGTTATTAAGGGAATTAATATTTATTATGTTGTTGGAGATAATTTTATCTCCTATACATATATAATTTGTAAAAAAAAAAATAATGAGTGTAGAAAACTTCATGAGATAATTTTATCTCCTATATTGTAGAAAATAAATAAAATTATCTCACAAAAACAAATCCAATTATTAAATAGGGTCAATTATAAGAAAAATAAGTTCATCTAACTGTATTATGCGTCTTTGAAAAAAATAAATATATATTACTGTTATTCTAAGTATTTTGTCTATCACTTATCGATATCTAAGGTACAAAAATTCCCCGGGAAAGAGACAGAAAATAAGGAACAAAAATAAAATTTAATTGATGCAATGCAACTTATCGATTAATTATTGTCCCCTGAAAAAATTACTCGTTTTAATTCAATTTGATATTCGTCAAGATACAAAGCAAAACGGGATTCATTACAAGAACGGGTACATTACATACATGAACAAGGTATGTTATTGTGTAGCAGAGGCTCATGTTCTGTCTCTGTTGCAAAAATGCAGCACCCTAACCTCACTGCGAGAGGCGCGTCAACTCCACGCCCTCATATTAACTACTACCACCTCCTTCGGCTCCCATTCTCCGTTTGTGTACAACAACATCCTCTCCATGTATGCACGTTGTGGTTCACTCAGGGACTCTCACCTTGTGTTTGACAAAATGCCTCATAGAACTCTTGTTTCTTACAATGCGCTCCTTGCAGCCTATTCTCGACTATCACACCATGCCATTTCAGCCCTCAAACTGTATACCCAGATGGAAGCTAGAGGTCTTATGCCCTCAAGCATGACTTTTACTAGCTTACTGCAAGCATCTTCCTTGCTTGAAGATTGGTGGATTGGATCTTCACTTCACGCCAAGGGCTTGAAGTTGGATTGTTTGAATGATGTTTGTGTCCAAACTTCTTTGCTTAATATGTATTCTAATTGCAGGGATTTGAGTTCTGCTGAATTGGTTTTTCGAGATATGCCTGATAGAGATGATGTTGCTTGGAATTCTTTGATTGTAGGATATCTGAAGAATAATGAGATTAGAAAAGGTGTTGGTCTCTTTATTGCAATGGTGAGGTTTGGTTTTACCCCAACCCAATTCACGTATTGTATGGTTTTGAATGCTTGTAGTCGTCTGAAAGATCATCATTCTGGGAGATTGATTCATGCTCATGTAATTGTTAGGAATGTGTCACCCGATTTGCATTTGCAAAATGCTCTGCTTGACATGTACTGCAATGTTGGCAATACACAAACAGCATATAGGATTTTTAGTGGAATGGAAAACCCGGATTTAGTTTCTTGGAACTCGATGATTGCTGGGTATTCTGAGAATGAGGATGGAGATAAGGCCATGAATTTGTTTGTCCAGCTACAGGAATTGTGTTTTCCTAAACCAGATGACTATACTTATGCTGGCACTATATCGGCAACTGGTGCATTCCCATCTTCCAGTTATGGAAAACCTCTTCATGCGCAGGTAACTAAAGCAGGATTTGAGAGAAGTGTGTTTGTAGGAAGTACTCTAGTGTCTATGTATTTCAAAAATCATGAAACTCAAGCAGCTCAGAGAGTATTTTATTCAATCTCAGCAAAGGATGTTGTTCTCTGGACTGAAATGATCACCGGTTATTGTAAAATGACTGATGGAATGAGTGCAATTAGATGCTTTTTTGAAATGTTTCATGAAGCCCATGAGGTCGATGACTATGTTCTCAGTGGAGTTTTGGGTGCATGTGCTGACCTTGCAATTTTAAGACAAGGTGAAATAATTCATTGTTACGCTGTTAAATTGGGTTATGATGTTGAAATGTCTGTTTCTGGGAGTCTAATTGATATGTATGCCAAAAACGGTAGCCTCGAAGCTGCATATTTGGTATTTTCTCAAGTTTCAGACCCAGATTTGAAGTGCTGGAACTCAATGCTTGGAGGATATAGTCACCACGGAATGGTGGAGGAGGCATTGAAACTTTTTGAGGAGATTCTTGAACAAGGTCTGGTTCCAGATCAAGTGACATTCTTGTCTATATTGTCTACTTGCAGCCACAATAGGTTGGTTGAGCAAGGAAAATTCCTCTGGAATTATATGAACTTTATTGGTTTGGTTCCTGGACCTAAGCACTACTCTTGCATGGTAACTTTGTTGAGTCGGGCAGCATTACTGGAAGAGGCAGAAGAAATTATCAAGAAATCCCCTTATATTGAAGATAATTTAGAACTGTGGAGAACTTTGCTAAGTGCCTGTGTCATAAATAAAAATTTGAATGTGGGAGTTCATGCAGCAGAGGAAGTTTTGAGATTGGATGCAAAAGATGGTCCAACGCTTGTTTTGCTTTCTAATCTATACGCTGCTGCAGGGAGATGGGATAAAGTTGCAGAAATAAGAAGAAATATGAGGGGATTGATGCTGGAGAAAGATCCAGGGTTAAGTTGGATTGAGGCCAAGAACAACATTCATGTGTTCTCTTCCGGAGATCAATCACACCGTGAGGCTGATGAGGTGCTGGCTGAACTGCAGAGGCTAAAAAGAAATATGATTAGAACAGAAAATGATAGCAGTGAGGCACAAATACAGGCTGCATAAGTTGCAGAGGCTAAGCGTATGCTCTAGAGGTGGAATTTAATTCAAAGACAAATGAAATATATAGAGAAACTGTTTAGAGGAAATAGATAAGGATTGAATTTTTATCAATAGAGCTAGTGGGTTGTAATTTACCATCTTCACTTTGTATTCTGAAAGTTTTGTAACATTCTTTTCTATATCAAAATATTTGTTAAATTTACTAATACAATAATATATTTGTAAATTAAATTAATATTCTTAAATAATTATAAAAAATTTCCCTTCACGTCTATTTCTGTTCCTTTTCTCTAGTAATTTGACACGCGTCTGAATGTGCCATTTGTGGTACTTCTGGTGTTAAAAAAATTATGCATGGTTACTATTTTATCACCTCATACGATCTAACAAATAACTAGTGAAGCGTGTTTATTTTTCTTCAAGTGTACCATAAAGAAGAAATTAAAGTGATAGACTGATATTCAATCTCATTTTCATTGATCTTTTTTATTTGTATTTTTTTATTTTTAATAAATCGATTATGGAAGATTTGCATTGAAGACCAAAGAAGAGTTTTCTCATCGGATAGGGTACGGATATCTATGAAGCACCAACTTCGACACGTTCTTGATACTACTGTTAATTGTCATACAGTACAATACGTTTTAGTGTTCATAGGTAGATATCAGTAAAAATCAACAAAATTTGAAATACTTGAGAAGGTTTCAATCAAGCAGTAAATAGTCAATCATATGATGTCCCTTTTAGTGTTCAACTTCAATTCAGGATTGCCCTCAACTTATGTTTGGATATTTTGTGGAGGACAAGAAAAGATGATTCATTATAGAAGGAAATTAACAGCCAGGAGGAGGGGGATGAAACAAATGAAGAAAAGGACGAATGGTCAAATTCAAATTCAAAAGAAATTGAGATTCCATTGTGTTCCTAATATTGCTGCACTCATTTTTTTTCTTATTGTCGGGTACAATAGCACTTTGAAAACAACCCCCTTTTATCCCATCGGTTACGCCCTCTATTTGGAAAGATTAAA
Organism: Gastrolobium villosum; assembly: GCA_032173675.1. Lineage (NCBI taxonomy): Eukaryota > Viridiplantae > Streptophyta > Magnoliopsida > Fabales > Fabaceae > Gastrolobium > Gastrolobium villosum. The sequence continues at coordinate 19,515 of JAVKPL010001958.1, read as the reverse complement.
AAAAAACAAGAAGAAGAAGAAAGATGAGAAATTGAAAGGCACTTCTGCTTTATGGATGTTATGTCCCTGCGTCAACTTCACCTAATTAATTTAAGTAGTAGTTACGGTTACCTCAAAGGAAGTTAACCTTATTATATTAACACCTTTTCTGAAATATTATATACCTACTTTACACCTAATTAATTTAACTAGTATTTAGTAAGCTTGAGACATAAGACATTCAATATCCAAAAATCACTTTAAATAATAATCTGAGTCGAGAAAAAACAATTAAAAGCTCCTGACCCATATAACTTTTCCATGTTCCCACTCATAATAAAAAAAATTGACCATCTTATCCTTGCTTTTTCTTTGATTTTCTCCTTTTACTATGTCTGAAAGAGAGCACCAACCTTTAAATTCTATAAGCCTGAACGATAGATGTACTTCTCCTGAGTCGAGTTAGGTAGATCCGCTTTAGGACATAAATCTTTCCAAGAGTCAATCTTTTCCATTCCACATAAGTCTCGTTAAATATAAAAATAATATATATATATATATATATATATATATATATATATGATTTTCTAAACAAGATAAATGTAAATTTAATAAGCACTAATGTTAGGGAAGGTCAATGTAATTATTCCTTTTTTTGAACATCGAAACATTGGCAATCAAATCCCATACTCCCTTTCCTCGTATATCCCATCCCAATTGGTCCCATCTCCAAAGTCAAACCCAGCTCAATGGAACACACGGAGATTTGAGTGAAAATCGTGAAATTAAAAAAGAAATATCAAAGATCAGTTACTCCACGTTTAAAATATATCAATAAAATGTATTCAAATAAGGGGAAGGATATTGTAGGATATTGTGACAAACAAGTTGTGTTACTACCAAGTGACTACCAATCAATCTCACCGTTAAATCAATTATCTTGATCCAACGATTATATTTATTTCCATCTTTGTATGGTCATAATTCCCCATATTTAAAGTGAAAACATTAAATATGAAAAATCATAACCATACAAAGGTTAAAATAAATATAAATTATTAAATTTGAAAAATCATGACCATACAAAGTTGGAAATAAATATAATCGTTGCATCAAAATAATCGATCTAATGGTAAGATTGATTGGTAGCTAGTTGGTAGTAACATAACTTGGTTGTCATAATATCCTTCCCCTTCAAACAATTTAGGAAGAAAAAAAAATGTATCCAAACAACCGCCTAACAACTTTGTATCTTTTACAACAGTAAACGATGAATCAAGCCCAAACCGGAACCGGGAAAGAAGCTAGCTACAATGTATCATGAAATAAGCTAGACAGGGTAACTACACCACTCTCCATCAAACCCTGACTAACAAGGATTATGTGAAAGCAATTTTTATACGCAATATTACCCTTACCTAATTGCAGAAAGGTCATTTCAATTATAATGGCAGAGTTTTACCACTGCTCCAATCTCGCTCTCTTCTAAACAGACTAGCTACAATTCATGAAAATATCGCATTCAAAATCACCTAACCTATATTAATCTACAATGTTAAAGAAAATGGGTCCAATAGTAACTCATAGAATGCCAAATGAAACAACTCCATGGATTGAACCCTGATGTCAACATGTATCCGTGCCTTCAAATCAGCATCAACGTTCCAAGACTCATAGCAAAAACCAATCCTAAGACCATCTAACAAGGAAAAACCAATATTTCAAGTGGAGCATCGTATATTTGTTCGGTTGCAGAAAAGGATCCATCAACTCTATGATTTCAGATTGCTTTTATTACCGTCGGGCAGCTCTGGATTTTTGCCGTGGATTTTTCTGCAAGAACATCATAGAAAAGAAGGCTTAGAAGATCCAATCATGCAAGCCACAAAAGAAATCACAAAACTAGCAGATCACAATGCTTAATTTTATCAAGGCTGACGTGACAAAGTATACTAGGATTCTGTTAATTTATTGACAGAAATAGTCTATTAAATGAGCCAGAAAGGCAAGTTTACTTACTGATCCAGGTCCAAAGCTTGCCCCTGATCCTGCTGCAGCACCTGAGTAAAAAAGTGAAGATAGAAATAAGAAATATGAACAAAATCCCAGCCACCCCACCTCCCTTTTATTCTTTACTCCAAATAATGAAAGAAAGGAGGAAAATCACAGAAATTGACAAAGTCATGGCCTAAATGTCTAATGGTACTCGGAGGCATCCTGTTTCTTTTATTTCTCTCTCTCACAGTCAAGTTCAATAATATTATATTTGATGATTTCAACCAGGTTTTCAGAAACGGACTGGACCATCTGGTCATACTGGAAAAACCGGGAATCAGTCCTCCGGCTGGTCAAAAAAGATCCTAAAAAACCATGTTTTCCAAAACCAGAATACCAGTATCGGACACATCAATCCATGTAATAGTTCACATGATAGAACCAATTCTTTAAAATATATATATATATATATATATATATATATATATATATATATATATATATATATATATATTAATTTTAGTATTAAAAACAATTTAAAAGTTTTCACTAAACTGATTATTTGGTTCCCTATTTATAACCCAAACTCCGTCTCACTCCTATTGATACGTCCAATATAAGACAAATAGAAGCTTGGCTTCAGTTTATAATGGAAATCTTCCACTTTTTTATACATATTTGACATGAGACTAATATAGGATGAGAAGTTTTCCTTCTATTCTTTTACTAATTCCAACGTCAGACTAGTCTATGTTAAAAAATATGTTAGTTCTATTACAATACTTTAGTTTAATACTTACTGTAAGTGATAAATTGATTTAATTATACTAGAATATATATTTCAATTTTTTTTCCATGGTTATATTTATACACTTATCATTTGTATATTGCATTTTTCTTACATATTATTTATATACTATATCTGTATATATGATAATGCACAGTGAGCCTAACGTTGCTCTTGTGACCGGAAGGATACGGGTTCAAGTCCGTAAAACAACATCGTTGCAAAAATACAAGGGTAAAGTTGAGTACAATCGACCCTCACCCCTACCTTGAAAGTCAAGGAGCCATGTGCACCACAATTTGCCCTATATGTATATATGATAATGAAACCCTGGTTCAAGTTGAACCTCAAAAACTTAACCATTTCCCATTACCGATTCAATAACCGATCTGATTTTGAAAACATGCATTCAAACAACCTAATCGCAAACAAACAAAAAACTTCACCAGAACTGGTGCTCTCCCAATTATTTAATAATTTAACCATAAGCATACAATTGTTCCATTGCATACAATAAAATTTTAGAAAATAATCCAAAACAGGAACAAGAAAATCTTTCTGCTTCAACTATCATGACAACCAGTATTGGGAACATTTAAACCTATCCAAATCCCTTCATGCTAGCAGTACAATCCACAAGACACAAGCTTAAACATCCAAATATTCCAATAATTTGGTTTACATTGAATTGTAGGATGGACTGTAAGTAATTCCCTTGTAATTTCCAAATATGGGGCAGCTAGTGCTTATTAAGTTAATATTATATATTCAGTCCTCGGGATATTTTAGTATTTTTCCATAAGGATCTTGAAATACAATATATAGTTCCATCTATCTATATGCTTTCCAAAGTTACAATTATCTATGGGTTTAGTGTTTGTCATTTTAAATGACACAACTTTGTGTCATTTTTAATGAAACTACGTCGTTTTGATGTGTTTTGTCATTTTCTCTAATTTATAAAATTAAAAAGAAAACGGAGGAGAGAGAATGTAAAAACACACTAAAACGACGTAGTTTCATTAAAAATGACATAACTTTATGTCATTTAAAATTACAAACATTTTTCCCATTATCTATTGGGCTTTTATTCATACTTATATGAAGCTGATTATTTGACTTGGGCCTTAAGTTGCGGACTACTTGGTCCACAAGTTTAAATATCCCTATACAAGTGGTATAACCAACTACACAAAATATATAACAAAAAATAAAGAGATTATTTAAATGGGTCTCTCTCTTAGATGTGATGCCTAAGTTAATTTCTTCTATAATCCTAATTCTCCCTTACGAGTGAAAAGATCCCATTCATTTCGCAAAAAGCATTAAATATTCACCTTATCAAATCCCTAATAATCCCTTGTTTGATTATTCCCTAAACTCCAAAAAATTCCAATTCCTAATCTTGAAGGTTAAAACCCTTACTCTTTTTACTTGCAAACCAGCCCAAAATATCATGTACAAGCCTTCAATTCCCCTAATTTATTCCCTTAATTCTCCCAAGAAAACCCTATCTTTGATCGTTTAATTCCTATGTCTTCTGTTGTCGTGAATCAGCCCTCAAAAGGAAACTGTGATTTCCATATCAATCTTTTATCCAAAACAACTACATAGTTTGTTAACACTTGAAAGTAAGGTAACTACGAACTATAATCAAAGAGAGTACCTGAAACAAATGGAGCTGAAAAGAGTGAACCTGCAGCCGGAGTTGTACTAAACAATGGAGCAGTATTACTAAACAGAGAGGGAGTTGATGCAGGACCAGGTAATGATGATGAAGAAGGACCAAAAAGTGAGGTTTGAGGTGTAGCAGTAGATGATCCAAACCAAGATGATCCTGGAGCAGGAGTTATTGGTGTTGTAAACAAAGAAGATGGCATAGAAGATGATGGAGCAGAAGGCGTGCTAAAAAGAGAGAAACCACTTCCTGATGACATAGATGAAGTTGCTGCAGATGTCTGCGGGGCAATCAACGCCCCTTGAGTTACTGAACTGGAAAACAAACCAGCAACTTGAGTTAAGGGTTGTGAATTTGCAGGTAAATGCAGCATAGGATGAACTCTTTTTGAAGCAGCTTCTTGTCTTGCAGTTTCTCGCCGATCAGCTTCTAGGAATGGATCATTCACCTCCCCCCGGCGGCGCTGATCAGCTAGGTATGCTGATTTCATAGATTCAATGTACTGATGAATGCTCTCCACCTGAATAGGCATTTAAAAAACAGATATTATTACTGTAAATGAGAATTGCAAATATTATACAGCACAATTTTATATCTGCATGAGAACTTATTTTGAGCAAAGCTGCAACCACACTTGTATGATGTATCATCATCTCTAATACACCAAGTATTGTCCTTTGTTCATTACAATAAGCAGGAAACCGAGCATGGTGCTAACTATAGCATTTCCATAAGAAGAATAGACAAAGAATCCAAGTTTAAAGTAGCACAGACACATAAATAAGGGGGAGGTGAATGAACTACATAATTGACTCCATATAAACAAAAAAAAAAAACTTATAATTTGACACAAACTAACAGCAAAAAAAAAAATAGTGAGTTATATTAGAATATGATAAAAACAAAGGAAAGGGACCAGAGGAAAAATTATTAAGAGACCTACATCATAAAATTTCAATGCCATATTCTGAACAATACCTATGAATAGGAAAAGTTTAATTCGCTACAAAGTGCATAAACTCATAGCTGTATGGTGTGACATAAGTTAAAAAAGCTATAACTTTTTCTCTTTACCTTTGCAGCCACGTGAACAAAAAAGTCATGCACATTTGTCATGACTTTGGGAAGGGATTGCAATAACGAGGATCCATTACTGGAAGTATTTCTCTCTCTGTCAAAGACAAGCAGCTGTTCCAACTCCTCAATCCATTGATGGCATTCACCAAGATACTTCTCAAATCTTAAAACTGTTTGCTGAAAAAAGGGTGATGGTTTCTTTGGAAGACCACTATACAAATCAAAAACAGGCACTATAGATGTAGCCATTGGTTGGCTACTCGAACTAGGTGTTATATTTGCCCCAGGAGTCTGTGATGGGGCAGTGGCACTTGATGCACCCCCACTGGGATGAAGGAATCTTGGACGTAGCATCATAAAGGAACGAACTGCAACCTCTGTGTTGCGTAACATATCCTTAACGACGGACATCAGTTCCCGCAGCAAAGTTTTCTGTCGTTCCATAGCAGTGCTAATTCCACCAAGTTCCTATCAAACATCAGAAGAAAATAACTATTGTTTCATAAATAGATCAATTAAGCACGATGCTGAGAGAGAATAGAGCAGTTAACCATGTCAACATTAGAAATAATTCATCCAAAAAAACTAACGCTTAATAATACATGAAAAGCAGACAGGAATAGAACAATGGATTGCAAACCTTACCACATCATAAAAAGCCATCATGCTTTAACATCTCTAAAAAGTAGACTTGTAGGTTTCCACAAAAATTTCACAAGAGTTGGATTGTCTGCTTAATCTTAAATAACCCATTTATGAAGGTTAATAACAATATACTACCTTTAGGTGACAACAAAATACAACCAACGCTCACAGATTCTTTATTAATAAGGTCATAGGCCCTGCCTAAATGAACTAATTAAATTTGATATGCTTCCTTTATAGAGGAGCAGCGCAAACCATGCAAGTCAAGTGTCAACTATCAACTAATTTTGTTCCAACTTCTTTTCCACTTTACAATGTAAACAACAAACAATATACATTTAAATTTCTTATAGAACTCAGCTAATGATGGTAATATTTGCTCTTTTAACAGAGCAGTAATAGAAATGGCCAGCATTCAGCTCTTGTTTAAAACTGGCAAATCTATAATCCAACTTATGTTTTGCTTCATGCAAAATTCTAGTGACAACAGAGACTCTGTTAATTGTCAGCAGAACACCTTCAGCATGTAAATTACAACAAAATTAGACATGAAATTAAATACGCCTCAAGTTACTATCATATTTCTGATTTATAACAAGAATGGAATAGATAAATAACCAACAAAGTGAAGGCAACAACAACCCAAAAATATCACAAAGAGAGCACCTGAACAATATGGCTAGCATCAAGCTCAAATCCATCGTTCGAAACTGAAGAATCATACAGACGATTACACTGATCTAGTCTCTGACTTTCGTCCCTATACTCCAATATCCGCCCCCTAAGTAACAGATAGCAGTTAAGCAACTAAAAATTCAAACAAGGACCACATAATAACCAAGAAACACAAACCCTCCACTCTTAATTTTTGCAGAAACAATGAGGAGTGAGGGGAAATTAGAACATACTCTATAAGAAGGAGAAGCTTCTGGGAATCAGGATGTAGATCCGCCCAATTGGTACTATAACTAGCGGGAGTTCTATCGTTAGTGTACAAGAACAACTGCGGTTGCTGCTGCTGCTGCTGCTGTTGCTGTTGTTGAGCTTGAAGTTTTTGTTGCTGTTGTTGCTGTTGCTGTTGCTGTTGTTGAGCTTGAAATTGTTGTTGTTGCTGCTGCTGCTGCTGTTGAAGGAACAAACTACTCTGCTGGAACGGAGACTGCTGCTGTGGTTGAAACAATTGCTGTTGCGGTTGCTGTTGTTGTTGCTGCGGCGTGGAGAATAACGAAAATGACATTGTCGTATTAGCTACCAGATTGAAGAAAACCCCTTGTTAAACCCTAGGCGAAGAGAAAAGAAAGAGAGAGAACACACGCACGCGCATTGCTCTGGGAATTTTGGGGGGAATCTTCTTCAATGAATTCTTCTTATCAAACTTTCAATTTCAGAGTTGGGATTGAGTATCTTTCTCAATTATCATTGTCAAATCCCGGGTCAAGAATCCATACCCGGCCAACTTCAAGAGATAATGGACTTCAATGCAATCATGGCCCATTAACTCAATCTTGTTGGCCCTGGCCCATGTAAACCATAATTTTCAAATGAAACGTATGTCACTTTCTGATGTTTGGATTGGGAAATGCAATGGGATAAAGTCGGATCTTCGTCTAAGGACGAAAATATATGAGGTTATGATATATTTAATCTAAGAGGCAAGGTCATTTTATATCAATATAAATTAAATTCTTAATTTCAGTCAGTAATTGTATTTATATTTAATAATTTTAATTTATTAAATATATGAGTTATTAAATGCAAGCACAATATCAGTCACAGCATAATATTAATTATTATTATTATTGATCTAAGACGGTCGCTTCTCAGCATAATATCAATTTAAGCTTTAAGAAAAAATAAAATTTAAATCGATCAATTTCATTTGTCTTAGGCTGGGTTTATTGTTTGGAAAAATTAATGTCAATCCAAATTAAATCAATGTACTAATATCATTTTTATTTTATTTTGGTGAAATACTAATATCATTTTTGTTTGGATCGTCATCCGGTTAAAGAATTGTTATTATTATTTTTCAATACGCATTATTTTTTCAATTGCAAACTTTAGTTCGCTTGAACTTGATTTTCTAAATATGATTCTCTTGAAAATGTTGGGACAGCGTCCCTCAAATAGCACAAAAATAAGTCACAATCAGGCAAACCAAATCCCTACAAAAATAGAAAATGTAGAAATTGAGAGACGGAGAGAAAACACATAAGATTTTAATATGGGAAATCTCTTCTAATGTAGAGGAGTAAAAAATATGTGAACTAATCTAGAAAATCTTCCACTATTATAATAGTAGGATTACAAATATCAAGCTTTCCTAGTATTATTAGAGGTTTACACTCAAACTTCACCTACAATGGTGGTTATAATATTATTCTCTAAAAATGTCATTTATGTTGTGAAATTAATAAGAACTAGAGGAGAGAAGAGATAAGAGAAATAGGGGAAAGTATTATTCTTGTATTGTCATACTACAATAGCCATAACGTCTCCAACAGCCACAACGGATATGGACAGCCATAAATTATTCATAACAATTTACTCAAATTTCTCTTTAGAAGATTCTTACAAAAGTTTTTAGCTCACCTTATACAAAAGTTTTATTTCCTTTATATAGGTAATGTGTATTAGAAGATAAAAGAGAGTAAATGGAAAATACTAATTTCATTAATTGTGGTAATTAATTTGTACAAAGAGTGAGCTCTTATATAGAAGAGCATAACAGAAAAGAGAGAGATCTATAATCTCATTGAAATACCAAACTACCCTTATACCTAATATCTAATACTCTCCCCCAAGATGGAGAGTGAACAAAGACAACTTCCATCTTGAACAAGAAAAATCAAGAAAACATAATAACCAAATAACATGATCATCGGCTAGTAAAGAAACAGTGCTGGAATGGATATCAGTTATAATGTGCTGGAATGGACATCAGCAAAGGAAGGAAGGGCTGGGATGGACATCAGTCACCTAATATAAACCGTGCCGGGTGCCGGGATGGACATCGGCAAAACCAAACGTTCTGAAATGAACATCAGCAGAATGAACAATGCTCCCTCTGAATAGGAAGCCAAAACAATGGCAAAAATAAATCAAATACAAGCCAAATCAGACTTGAATAACACCACAAACATACGTGGGGATAAAATTTAAGATCTAAGTGGCCAAATACATGCCAAAAAAAAAGTTTAATAATAATAATAAACCAAATAAAAACCATCTTCAGATAGAGATAAAACTACAGCATAAGCTATAGCAATAGCAACAAAATGCCTTGATCATGTAAAACAGCAAACACCTTGTGCGCATCATTGAGACCTAAAAAAATATGCACATAAATCCATGGAAGGAAGCTAAGTAACTAATATAAAGGAGGATGACATAAAAAAATGAACAAATTCGGTGAACAAAAAAAAAACCTCTGCAACTAAGATGCAAAGCACAAAAAAAAAATTGTGAACAACGATGAGCTGGACGGCGACCAAAGATGTGGACATATGGAGAATAAAACCGGCGGATTGTTGGTTTCAGATCCAGAAAACATCTAAGGGAAAACATGTCCGACGAACAGAGGCGGACTTCCTCGAGAACAAGAGACGCAAGCTGGAAGGAGAAGTAGACTGCGACCGGAAATGATGACCGGAGAAGGAGACACGGCCGGAGGAGACAAGAAAAACACAGATCTAAAAATGACACCGGAAAATGACACAAGGGGGAAAATGAACCAGATCTGTAGGAATGTATAGGAGAGGACGCCGAAAAATGACGCAAAAGGGGAGAAATGAACCAGATCCGTAGAAAGAAAAGGAATGAACAAAAAAAAAATTGAATCAGATAGAAGAAAAATAGAGTAAATGGAAAATAATGATTTCATTAATTGTGGTAATTAATTTGTACAATAAGTGAGCTCTTATATAGAAGAGCATGACAGAAAAGAAAGAGATCTAGAATCTCATTGAAATACTAAACTACCATTATACTTGGGTTTTATAAGAGTTTAGTTGTAGGAAAAGTGATTGTGTTATGTTATAGAGATTTGTTCTGCATGCCAGAGTTTTTTTTTAGCTGTGGGCCCCATAAAATATTGTGAGTGTAGAAAATTTTTTATAGTCATATTAAATGATAGATGATAAACCCTTATAGCTAATATCTAATACTGTGAAACCCTTCACCTCCATCTAAAATCTTCTCAAATGAGAAGGAGAAAGTATTTATTGAGGTGATAATTCAGATAGTGAGGCATAAACTAATAAATGTGATACATGCTGAGTCACCAAATATTAATTGAAGGTACACACCACAGCAGAAAAGTGAGTTTATAAATTATATCTACATTTAAATTTTTTTATCCAAAAACGATTTTGATAAATCTATTACTCCATATAATGGTAGAATGAGAAAAGGATTAAAGTAAAAGTGGACAACTGAGTTGTAATTATATGTATTTATTTATTTTTTTAACAAATAGGTAGTTGTGACTTATAAAGAATAATATATATGTTGTAATTTTGTTCTCTTATAAAATTTCCTGACCGTGCAATTGACTCTTAAATTTAAATGTGTAGTTATTGAGATTGGTATATAGATATTATTAGTGTGATAATTTGACGATAAATTATAAGGATATTTTTTCAATATGTATTTATTTTTTATTTTTTGATAGACTTTTCAATATGTATTTAAGAGATAGGATATTGTGTCTGCCTTTTTTTCATGCATATTTTTTCTATTTATCTCCAATAGCGCTAGATCAAAATCTCAATAAGAGAGAGAGAAATAATAGAGATTTTAATCTAATAATGTTAAAGAATAGTAAGTAAAGTAGGCACAAAAAATATAGTTAGAATAACCTATATTAACATTTAAATGTCATTTTCTTACTACAAAAGTAACAAAACAATTCTTTTACGATCGGGCAAAAAATTCCAAACCATGTTTGTAGCTTCAATCGAAATTATAGATTTTTTTTTTCAAACATGCCAACGATGCCACTACCCATTGGTGACCGCTGAAATTTTCTTTCCGCATAAGATCTTATTTTGTAATTTGTAATATTTTGATAATACAACTAGTGTTATTATGTTTTCATCAATCCAATAACCATTGGGTTGGATCTCACCATTGGGTTGGATCTCACACGGTTGAATATGGTCTAATGGCTTGGTTGGGTCTTTGCTGGAATGAGTGTTGCAAGACGGTGTCTTCATGGGATGCTATGTAACTTTGCGGGCAATATGTAAGATTTGAGGCAAGGCGTCTTGATTGGCTCGGACGATTGAGGATATCTACAAGCTACTTCGACACTCAAGTCAATATGAGTTATGAGCTTTAGTTGATATGGGAAGATGATTATACTTGGGCTTCGAGTCTCTATTTACGTGGTGTTGAGTGTCTTGCTTATGCTGTCTTAATATGACAGTATAATTTATTCTCATTGGTAAGTAGAAGTGGCTCTTGCAAACTAATCCATGTGCGGAATATTTATTCATGGACTATACCGTATAGGTGTCTGATACCAATTTTGTCCCTTAGCTATTGATTATTAAGATGGCTATAGACTTCTGAACTTGTAATGTCTTGTGTCAACGTACCAGCGTAATGACATATATATACTCAGAATGATCGTGTTTTAGTTTTAGTTGTTGGTAGTTTTAAACCATTCATACTTTGGGTCTTGTATGTTACGTGGGATAAATCTAAATCAATGTTCAAAATGAGAGAGTCTTCAACACATAATAAATAGTTCAAAACTCAAGGAATAAGGGACCTTGGTAGATGAGAAAAAAAAATTTGTCCGAGAATCATAATTATAAAAAATATGCAGGGAAAGTGAATTTTCATTTTCCAGGAATATGACCAAAAGACTATTTGGTAGGTTAAAATTTTCTCATTTTATATTTGATTAATCATCAAATATTACTGGAAATATAAAGTGATTTTACGAAACTAACCTCCAATTTGACTTCTTAAACAGGATAAAAATGTCAACTAACAAATACCAATATACAGAGTAACGCCAAGGGCCGAAATGAGGGGAAATATCTTCAGCACTACCGTAGAAATTGGAATACCATCCTCACTTTTCTAGAAATCTCAAAATAAAACCCCTACCAAAAATGGACAAATTAGAATGCCATCAAACTAACTGCACGCTAGGGATGTGCATGGGTCGAACCGAACCGGTTTTTTTGAAAAACCGAATCGAATTGGTTTAAATGGTTCGGTTCGAAAGTGGTTCGGTTCGGTCCAAAACTGGTTCGGTTCAGAAGTGGTTCGGTTCGGTTTGAAAGTGGTTCGGTTCGGTTCAGAAGTGGTTCGGAACCGGTTCGGGTCGACCCTCTTTTGAAAAGAAAAAAATTTAAAAATTTTAAAAATAAAGTTATAAAAATTAATTTAGTTTGGTTTGAAAATGGTTCGGTTCGGTTCGAAAACGGTTCGAAAACGGTTCGGTTCTTAAACCGGTTCTAAAAACTGGTTCGATTCTTAAACCGGTTCTAAAAACCGGTTCGGTTCATGAACCGGTTCTTTAAAAACCGGTTCAGTTCATGAATTAGTTTTTTAAAACCGGTTATTTTATGGAGCGGTTCGGTTCATGGTTTGACCCACTTTTTTAGTTATTTTGCACACCCCTACTGCACGCACAAGAAAGGCTTAGATGACCCGTGCAAAACGTTTCCTCTGCAAAAGCAGGCATTGGACAATTTGGTGGGCTCGTATCATCTGATAATACCTTGCAGGAATAATAACAATCAATACAACAGACTGCAAAGGCTCGGGTCAAGAATATTAAAATGTGAAAGCCCCTAGATGATGATGTGAAGACCATACTGATAATGGACATGCTCAGGCTGTGAGTCCCACAAATAGAACATTTCATGTAGGAAACCAATAAATCATACTCCATCCGTGAGAAAAATAGGTTGAAACGGAAAAATAATGGCAGAACGGATCATTGGTGACCAATATGTAGATTACAGATTTACAGAGCAGAATAACCCTCCTACATATTATTAGATGATCTACTACCAAACAAGATCCCCTCTCCTTGAACTTTTTTAAGTTTGAATAAACTACTGAAGCTTGCCAAATGATTAGATTAGCAAACACGTTAACTCATATATGTAAATAATTTTAGGGTTTTATATTTCTCATGTTAAATAAGAATTGAAATCTCATGTTATAGAGATAAAAAGTATGTGCGACCCATGTGTTAGAAAAAATTAGATGTAGGACCCATGTCAGCACGGAAATCGAAGGGTGTGTAGGAAAGTTTGAATTTTCATGTTAAATAAGAAATATAAAACCCATAATTTAATTATCCAAATTAACTAAACTAATTCTATTTAATCTATGTAATTTTAACTTAAAATCAACAAGTTCCATGTGTGTGTATATATATATATATATATATATATATATATATGGGAAATCCGTTCATAATTTTTTTTTTACAAATTACAATAAGTATGACCGGTTATGCACTCGTGATTAAAATATGACAAGTCATATTTAGTGTAGTTTGTAAGAGTTTATACGTGGGAAAAGCACCATCTTAAAGTTTTTGGACAAAAGAATTACCCGACTAAAGTTGATTGGATAAGTTTTTACAAAGTAATGTAGTCAAACATGTCACCTATGCTGATGGAACTAGTCCCGTCACTCCACGTCAGCACCACGTAAGCAGTCTAATTACCGTAAAACTTCAGAAGACCATAACTTGTGACTCGGGTATCCAAATCACATGATTTTTTTTTTAATTTCACATAACTTTTCGAGATCTACGCCTCATTTGACATATTTTATCTCGCACATACATAGTTTGAAGATCTTATGAATAAACACTCTTGTGATTGTGGTACAATTGTTATAAATCCAAACTATGTTTGTGGGAGATAAAATATGTCAAATGAGGTGTCATCACGTAGATCTCAAAAAGTTATGTGAAATAAAAAAAAAATCATGTGATTTGGATACCCGAGTCACATGTTATGGTCTTCCGAAGTTTTACGGTAATTAGATTGCCTACGTGGCACGAGTCCCGTCTGTAATAGTGATGGGACTAGTCCCGACAGTGACAGTGATGAGACTAATCCTGTCAGCATAGGTGACATGTTTGACTGTATTACTTTGGAAAAATTTATCCAATGAACTTTAATCGGGTAATTCTTTTGTCCAAAAACTTTAAAATGGTACTTTAGCCGTTTATAAGTACGTACAAAATAATACAATTATATAAAAATAATCAAATTGCTGATAATCCTAACCTTACATATCAATTAATTAATTTTTCCAAGCATACAATTATATATCCGTTAACAATCCGAATTGAAAGTTACTTAGCAAGTTTGAAACAGACTTGCACAAAAATAGAATAGAAACAAAGGTGTGAAGTATAAAACCAAACCAAAAAAAAAAACAAAACAGACCATGATCTCAAAGGAGGATATTTCCCCGAAACAGCGTGGGAATAGACTGCATGGTTGCATTATACCTGTTGTTTGGTAGGAAGTAACAGGCTACGGCGGGTACATATTCTTCCTCTCAAGCATGTGGTTGAAAAGAGAAGTATGGAGTATAAACAAAACGCCAAGAGCACAAGACAATAATTCTCTCCTTTTATTTTTAATACAGCCAGACAGACAACAACACTGATGAACTTTATTAAATAAAAGAAATACGTATTGAGTTAAAATAATATTATTATATTCATCCTCAAATTCCTTTTTGCAATAAGCAATGTCTAAAACAACAAAAGAACAAGCACTACGGGTCAGAAATTGCTGCGATTGATCTTTCTTTTCTATATGTGCGTTTCCACTTCCAGCCTTATAGCTCCATTGTCTTTGCAGGGCGGTGGCAGAATCAAATCAGGATCAATTTTTTTTTTTTTTGGAAACAAAAAACGTATTTAAATTAAAACGATCAAAACACAAGTGATGTCAGTTACTAATTAATACAATCACACAGCTCAGTCACTAAACACTAAACATAAACAGAACAAATTAAAAACAAGGGGGCAAAAAAAAAAAAACAGACGTCTTAACAATTGTTCTTCTAATTTCATAGATGATGATAATATACCACGATTCCATTAAAACACGCAGTAACCCTAAACTTAAAAACCATCAGTGAGAGCAACCTCCCTTCAAGAAGAGAACCAAAACAAAAGAGGGGAAAAAAAAAGGGTGGTTTCATTTGAGACCATTTCCAGGTGTAGAAATCGCTAGTCCAGGCCAAGAGAAGCATTCTCCACCTACAAACCCACCTTCGCCGTTTTCAAACTGCCATGAATTTCCGGCACCGGGAGTAGTAACACCACCGCCAATGTTACTGCCATCTGGCATTCCGGGGAAATTCCAGCCTGGTCTCCCCATTCCAAACCCCACATCTTCAAACCCAAGCCCATGCCCGTGCCCGAGTCCAAGCCCAAACCCGCCAAGAGCAAGAAAGCCAGGTCCTTGGGGGTTGTTGAGCAAGGAAGTGAAACTCCCACACATGTTCATATTTGGCTTCACATCACCAACACCATCGACACCGCCAGTACCGGCGAACTGCATAGACCCTCCTTGAATGGGCACTAATACTGGGGTTGCAGACAAGGGGTGATCCTGATGAGCAGGTGCCGAAGTCACGGCGGAGGAGGAGGAGGAGATTGCGGAAACAGTACGAGAGCGTTTGGCGTTTTTGCGGCTGCCACCACCGACGGGAATGTCGCGAAGGGTGCCCCCATGAGTCCAGTAACGTCGGCAAGACTTGCAGAAGTGACGTGGCTGGGAGAAGTTGTAGTTGTTATAGTAGCAGAACTTGGTGTTTGTGGAATCGCATCGAGGGCATGGGAGATGCTCTTGTTCTGGTGGCGGAGCTCCAGGGTTTTGGGGCTTGCTTGGTCGACGGTTTTCGCCGGAGTCCGCCGACGGCATCTCGTTGTGAAAGGAAGCTAGCTAGCTGATCGTTGCACAGTGAAGTTTTTTTTTGCTTTTTTGTAAGGAATAAGGGCACAATGAAAAATATGAATGGAGATATTTAAATAGAAGTAGAAAAGGTTGTTGTCTTCTTCAACTGTTGTAAGAAGCGAGAGTATAGGTTTTGAGCTAGTGGTGCGAATGAAGAGGAGAGGGGGGTTTTATGGGAAACGAGAGGGGTAGAGAGAGAGAGAGAGAGAGGACGAAATGGCACAGAGAGAGAGAGAGAGAGAGAATATCTGCGGTTGGAGCAGAGACATCTTCTGAGGCTTATATGAGCCAGAGTGGATCAGCTTTACAGTATTCTGTTAAGCACGACATTTTCAGTCGGCTCCAGAACACACTCTACTTGGGTCGGCTAATAGGGCTGCGGCTTCTGCAAATTTAACCCACAACAGCTCAGCTCAAAGCCTCTTCCTTCTCTCCAAATCATTTTTTCTTTTATTTTATTTTTGCTTAGGAGGTATAAAATGAAGTGGGGGGAAAAAACATCAAATGGTATTCTAGTGCTTACATTAGCCTCCGAGTCAATTATGGCATGAAAAACTCTATCCCATAAAATAAATATAAAAAGCACATATTGTACGTATTGCCAATAATCTATTCCTCCAACTAACGACACTCGTCAATCTAATTATGGCTACGGCTCATTAACCCACGTTCCGATATTATATTCATAATAATCATATCTACTGTCCTTTCCTTCTCTTATCCAATCTGCTTTGTAGGTCGTTGGGTGTTTTGCAATGGGGCTATGTATGCATTGCATCGAGATTTGATCTTTTGTAGTTATTAAGAATTTAGGTAATAATTGCATTCTGGCCTTCGTTGCTTATATTTTTTTTCCTCTCTTAGTCAAACATATATTAACAAAGATCTAGTATTATGCAATGACGCTCACTAAAAAACACATCAGTAACAAAATACTATTTAACTATTTGCAATTTAATTAAAGAATTCCAAACCTAACTTTGATTAAGCCTGAGTGCCTAAAACATAAGCTCAGTGGACCTCAATTTGAATAATGATGGATTGAGTGGGGGCCGTTGGAATAAACGGTTGCCTCTAATATATCTAATCCGATTTACATGAATTTTTCCAAGGCGTGCGTCCAAGGAGAGGGTCGTTGGTTTGGTTTGGTTACGGACACAGCCAAAATTTGAAGGTGGCTACGCGGGCTATTCGTAGAGAGAGATAGAGAGAGAGAAATTGATGGGTGTGGGAGTGGGTGGGGACAGTAGAGACAGAATCATGAGTGTCGGGCAGCGTGGGGAGCAATAATTGGGTTTCCCCTCTGATTTCGGACGCGTCATGTCCGCATCAGATTCCTCCTCCGTACTCACTTCTCTATCTGTCACCGGATTTCCCGCTTCACTGTAGCCATTACAAAACAAACTGTTTGCCCTAATCGGACACGCACAATTTCTTGGCCGTGGGATGACCATCCGGCGGTGGCGTGGGAGAGACACCTGTCAGGTGACACACCGGTGGTTGTCGGTGATGGGGAAGGGGGGGAGAGGCACGCGCGGGGTCATCGAAATGGTCTCTCTCCGGCAAAGGCAAAAATAATCAATCATAGGTCGCTGTCAAATCAAAAACAAAAACTTGTATCGGAGGCCCCGAAAAACAATCGCTATCTCGGTTCATCAGTGCTCAGACCCTGACCCCAGTCTGAATCGCTTATTCGGTCGCCCATAATCACTGACAATGTGTCCCCGCCATCCTTCCCCTCCCTCACTTCACACTTTGAATCACCTCTTCTTTTTGGCCTTTTCTGCACATAACATGATTCCTCCCGCACGATCAATTGGAATTTCGCATGCTTATCCTCCTTCTCTCATCCACTGTTCATTAACATTGCTATTATTATTAACCATCATTCAAACAAAAACTTTTTGACATCCATGCACGTTTAACTTTGGGAGGGTCCACAATCAAATTTTACGGTTATTATAGTGACGGGATTAAGTTGATTCAAGTTTAGGGTAACAGGGGGGAGTATTAATTTAGCTTTAATTTTGACAGGTGAAAATTCTGGAATCGGAAACCAAAAGTGAAATAAATAAGATATCGCTTTTTCAATGATAGATTCTGCGTTGAAAGATTCAAGAGACTAAAAAATACATAAAAAACTATAAACTATTTTTTATTTTTGGATTTTCATTTTATCATGTAACATAACACAACAAATTTTTCTACACACATTATTTTATGGGGTCCATGCATTTTAAAACAAAAAAAGAAAAAAATATGGCACGCAAAACGAATCTCTATAACATTACATAATCACTTTTCCTATAACACAATAAACATAAAACCCTTTATGGGTTTATCATCTATCATTTAACATGACCACAACAACTTTCCTACAAACACAATATTTTGTGGGGCCCGCTGCAAAATAAAAAAAAAAATCTGGCACGCAAAACGAATCTCTATAACATAACATAATCATTTTTCCTACAATATAACTCTTATAAAACACAACTTTAATATATGTTTATAATCACAAAATGCAACATTTGATGCTAGCTTTGCAAATTTTTAAATAAAGAAAAAAAAAACACAAGGACAAAACACAAATGTCCAATCTCTTATTCAACAAAGTTTTTATCCTTAAAGCAATGAGGTTGGAGTAATTTGATATTTTAAATAAGTTTAAAACAAATTCAACCTAATATTTAAATTAATGTTTGTTCTTTTAAGGGTAATACTTCTCTTATGTTGCATAAGAGAAGTATTATCTCATGCTCAAACAATAGTCAAGAGAAAAAAAAAAGTTGAAGGTGAGAGAAAACAAATCTTGTGGGACCCATTTGAAAAATGTGAGTGTAGGAGATACTAATTTTTTAGAGTCAGGATCATTTTACACCAGTGTAAGTTACATTCTCAATCTTGACCATTGATCTCACTTATATCTAAGGGCTCTGATTTTTTTAGTAATGTGAGCCACTGGATACAAGTGGAACAATGGTCAAGATTGAGTGTAAGACTTCTAACTCTTACACCGGTGTAAGAATATCCTGCCCCATTTTTTAATGTAACATAAGAGAAGTAATTCCCTTCTTTTAAAGGATAAAATTATATAATTTTAATCAAAATTAATTTTTGCTCTGATAAGAGAAATAGTTATACAATAGAAATCAAGATGGAAGAAAGTAGGGGATTTTTTTTAATTTAAAAATTAAATAAAAATAATAATTAATTTTAACCAAAATATCTGTCTTTTGAAAGGATAAATATTTTTTTCTAAAATAAAATATATAAATGTTATGTATATATGTTTGGTGATACATACTAATGTTATGTATGTTAATTGAGGCATGTTCGTAGGTTTGTTATAAAAAATAAAGGAAAATATAAGTATAAAGTTGTGGGAAATA